>JBBPBX010019868.1:22485-44009 GCA_038048925.1 Garcialebias charrua | reverse complement strand
AAGATGTAAAGGCAGCAGACAAGCAGACTGGTTTTCAGCTCACTGAGATGGGGTTTAAAGTTGTGCATCAAAGCAGACATTATTAAAAATGGTGTTATTGGCAGCCATAAAGTGACCCATCATTAGGAACAAATGGGTAATATACAAAAGCTGTAGTACAAGTAAGGATTAAATACTCTGTATTCATTTAAACCTCCAACAGTTTTAAAACCGTGTATCACAGTTTGTTTGTTTGTTTCGTCGTCCTTTTTGCTTATTAGTCATCCCCAGTTTTAAGACAACTAGTTGTTTTTTTCTCAGATCAGATATTATGACCACAAGGAAATGTTTTATACATTCAGCTCATTATTCACTGTGTCTAATTAACGCCATACTCAAAAATGGAAAATTCATTTAAGAATCCACAGCCTGTTCCTCAAGGGATCTTCATTTGGGTGTAAATCTTCTTTGATGTAAAAAAAAAATCCATTTTTATTGGTAACACAACAGCAAAACCTTTATTTTTATATCCTAAAAAGAATTAATTTTGCTGCAGCCCTTGCAGCAATAATTTAAAGTTTCTTCTATTTTCTCAAGTTTTATTGAATTTTTTGCATCCATTTTATTTAATGTATTTTGTACCAGTTGTGTTGCCTTGTTAAAACCTAGAGGCAGGTTTTTTTATGTGTTATTTGTTGACTGAATACAAAAGGTAGATATCTTCGTCTCATAAGTAAAAAGCCAAAGAGCAACAGCTCTCTGACTAAAACTCACAACACATCTGCCTCCCATTCAAACGAAACTTCCTCTCACATTAAAATACTCAGTCAATAAATGTTTTACATGTCATTATGACACCATTAGCCCAGTTCACTTCTTTTCATTAGTGACTCTTCTAAAAATAACCCCACAATTAAGAAGACAGAAAGCATGCCAGATTGGTGTTTGAAATGACTGATTGGTCTTAAAGTCGACTGATGTGTCATAAAATCTAATGATGAAGACAATTGAGACATTTGTTTGTTAGTGAACTTGAGTTGCGTGTCAATTGTTTTGATTTATGAGTATTATTTTGTCATCATATTAATTAAATAATATTATATCTTTTCCACTGACAGTTTAGCCTCAGTTGTTTGAATTGGTTTCAGTTCATTATCAACGTTGTTCATTAAATTAGACAATCAAACCCTGAAAAGATTCTGACATCTGGAATTTTGTTGACAATTTCTAATTGAACTATCTGTACAAACAAATGCAGCGCGGTTTTCTGTTTTGTTTTGTTTTTATTCAAAGAAAACCCTTTGTCATTATTCTTCATGATCTTTATAGTCTTTATAATCCATCCATCCATCCATTATCTTTTACCCGCCTCTTCCATTTTGGGTCACGGGGTCGCCGGCACCCATGTCCAGCAATCACTGTGCGAGTGGCGGGGTACACCCTGGACGGGTCGCAAGTCCATCACAGGGACACATTGAGACAAAAGAGACAAACAACATTCACTCTCTCACTCACACCTAGAGACGATTTAGAGTTACAGATCAGTCTAACATGCATGTTTTTGGTCTGTGGGAGGAAACCGGAGTACCTGGAGAAAACCCATGCATGCACGGAGAGAACATGCAAACTCCACCCAGAAAGGCACCAGACTGGGATTTGAACCAGGAACCTGCTCGCTGAGAGGTAGAAGCTCTACCACTTGCACCACGGATCTTTGTATCTCAGTGGACTATGACGCACCTGCTCCCTATCTCTGTGGGTGTCAGCTACGATGACACACCTATTTCCTGTGCCTCCGAGAGGGTCCTGAAATATGCCTCTCACTCTTCCTACTAGTCTCCTGTGGTTTCAGAGTCTCCTGTGGGTCCTGAGTCTTAAGTAGTTCCTTAGTCTGCAGTGGTTCCCAAGCCTCCTCAGGTTCCCAAGCATCCTGAGGGTCCTATACATGCTGCAGCCCCTGTGGTCTCTACGTCCACAGCAGCCCCTGTGGTCTCTACGTCCACTGCAGCCCCTGTGGTCTCTACGTCCACTGCAACCCCTGTGGTCTCTATGCCTACTGCAGCCCCTGTGGTCTCTACGTCCACAGCAGCCCCTGTGGTCTCTATGCCTACTGCAGCCCCTGTGGTCTCTACATCCACTGCAGCCCCTGTGGTCTCTACGTCCACTGCAGCCCCTGTGGTCTCTAAGCCTACTGCAGATCCCCTGGTCTCACCACCTGCTGCAGACTTGCTGGTCTCACCACTTTCTGCAGACTCGCTGTTCTCTTCACCTGCTGCAGATCCCCTAGTCTTTTCACCTGCTGCAGATCCCCTGGCCTCTTCACGTGCTACAGAACTGCTGGTCCCCTCTGCAGCTCTTCTGGTTCCATCTACTACTACTACTAATAATAATAATAATGAATTCAATTTATAACGCACTTTTCATTAATGAAAATCTCAAAGTGCTACTAGATCTACTGCTCATATGGTCCCAGCTACAGCTACAATACCCTTGTCTGACTCATCACCGTTTGCATCTCTCATCCCTAGTTCACTGTCTGTAGTTCTGATTCCTGGTTCATCATCTGCAGCTTTTGTCTCTGGTTCACTGTCTGCAGCTCTCATCTATAGTTCACCATCTGTGGCTCACATCTTTGGTTTGCCGTCTGGTTTACCTGCCGTTACAGCCTCCCCAGTGGTCTCTTTGCTTGCAGCCACAACCTCCTCCGTGGTCTCTTCACTTGCAGCCACAGTCTCCCCAGTAGTCTCTTCTCCTGCCGACACAGCCTCCCCAGAGCTGTGTGAAGTTGACACCCCACCCACGTCAAAAATTAAAGCAAACAGTCTGAATGGTTAGTGCTCCGTTAGTGCTGGTTTGTACTGTTAAAATTTTCGTTTGTGCTGCTTTGGTTTCGGAGATCCATCCATCCATCCATTTTCGTCCGCTTATCCGGGGTCGGGTCGCGGGGGTAGCAGCCTAAGTAGGGAGGCCCAGACTTCCCTCTCCCCAGCCACATGGAGCAGCTCCTCTGGGGGAATCCCAAGGCGTTCCCAGGCCAGCCGAGAAACATAGTCCCTCCAGCGTGTCCTGGGTCTTCCTCTGGGCCTCCTCCCGGTGGGACATGCCCGGAACACCTCCCCAGGGAGGCGTCCAGGAGGCATCCTAACCAGATGCCCGAGCCACCTCAACTGGCTCCTCTCGATGTGGAGAAGCAACGGCTCTACTCCGAGTCCCTCCCGGATGACTGAGCTTCTTTCGGTTTCGGAGATATTAAATATTATTTTTTTAGATCATCTGTTCCCCCTGTGTCGGGAGCGCGCACTGCAACCCTGTGTCGGGAGCACGCACTGCAACCCTGTGTCGGGAGCGCGCACTGCAACCCGAGAGGCGGATCCGAAAAACTAGCCCACTCCGGTGCGTTTTGGAGGAGTATGGGGGGATGCTGACGTCATCGGTCAAATATTTAATTATTAATATCTCATAAACTAAAGCAGCACAAACGCTAGTTTCAACGGCACAAACCAGCACTAATGAAGCACTAACAAACTAGACCACTCCGTTGCGTTTCGGAGGTATATGAGGGGATGGTGACCTTTAGATGACCTAAAAAATCATATTTAATATCTCCGAAACCAAAGCAGCACAAACGAAAATTTTAACGGCACAAACCAGCACTAACAGAGCACTAACCATTCAGACTAATTGCTTTAATTTTTGACGTGGGTGGGGTGTCAACTTCACACAGCTCCTCCCCAGTGGTCTTTTTGCCTGTAGCCACAGCCTCCCCAGTGGTCTCTCCATCTGCCACCACATCCTCCCCAATTGTCTCTCCATCTGCCGCCACAGCCACTTCAGTGGTCTCTTCACCTCTCATTGGCCTGAGTCGAAGACGCTCCAGGTTGACACAAGTCTTGCCCAGTGATGGACAATCTCCTAGCTGCTCACTAGAATTCTTGCCCAGTAATGGATGGTCTCTTGGTCGTTCGCCAGAACTCCTGCCTTGCTCTGTATCATCTCTGGGCCATCTGCCCAAACTCTTGACTGGACTATCGGTCTGTCTCTTGACCATCCGCCCTAGATCTTGCACCTGTGCTGGATGGTCTCCTGACAGGCTGCCTGATCTTTATAATGCATAATGTAACACTGTACTGAATGTGCACAATGTACACAAAGGTTATACTTCTTTTTCTAATGAAAATACAATCTAAACGTAAATTCTAGAATCTGTGTTGATTATTTTCATGGATGGTTCTTTAAGTTCCCCTCCCTGGGCTGCCACCTTACCGTGGTGGAGGGGCTTGAGTGTCCCAATGATCCTAGGAGCTATGCTATGCTGTCAGGGTCACCCAAGGTAGACAGGTCCTAGGTGAGGGACCAGACAAAGTGTAGCCCAAAGACCCTAATGATGAGTAAAACTAATGGAATCAATGTTCCCTCGCCCGGATGCGGGTCACCGGGGCCCCACGGAGCCAGGCCCGGAGGTGGGGCACGTTGGCGAGCGCTTGGTGGCTGGACTTTTACCCATGGAGCCCGGCCGGGTACAGCCTAAAGAGGAGACGTGGGTCCCCCTTCCCATGGGCTCACCACCTGTGGGAGGGGCCAAAGGGGTCGGTGCAATGTGGGATGGGTGGTTGCAGAGGGCGGGGACCCTTGCGGTCTGATCCTCAGCTACAGAAGCTAGCCATTGGGACGTGGAATGTCACCTCTCTGGTGGGGAAGGAACATGGGTCCGTGTAGCCTTCGTTCAATTGTTTTTTCATTGAATAACAAAAATGAAAAAATGAAAAAACGACATGTCATTTCAATATTCGTTTTCATGTGCGAATCAAAAAATACGATACGGGGTACACGGACCAACATGAGCTAGTGTGTGAGGTTGAGAGTTTCCGGCTAGAAATAGTCAGACTCACCTCAATGCATGGCTCTGGCTCTGGAACCAGTTTCCTTGAGAGGGGTTGGACACTCTTCTACTCTGGAGTTGCCCCTGGTGAGAGGCGCCGAGCAGGAGTGGGCATACTTTTTGTCCCCCATCTTGGTGCCTGTACGTTGGGGTTCACCCCGGTGAACGAGAGGGTAGCCTCCCTTTGCGTATGGGGGGACGGGATCTGACTGTTGTGTGTGCCTATGCGCCAAACGGCACCTCAGCTGCTCTGTTATTTGATTGAAAAAAACACCTCAACAGTGGCAGGTATATCAAATATCATGTCTAAAAGCATGTAAATCCAGGAAATTAATATATTTATTTATACATCAATGGTGATTACCTCAGCGAGGGGAGGGACAGAGCACTAACAACTCAACATTTGTGGTTTATCTCTGCAAATTGAATCATTCCAGCAGTCTTTTGAGAACTGTTGCAGGTGTTCTTGTTATTGTTTATTGATTTATTTATTTTAATGTTCCTCTGTGGTAAAGCAGTTGTCCACTAATCAGAAATGTTTGATCCATGTTTAAGTAAACCCATCAAACAGGAATGAAACGAATAAGAAGAAATGTTTGAACAGATCATTGAGGCTTTTTGCTTTAAAACTGTTTTAAGGGTTCAAGAACAAGATTATATTCTTGTTGTTGATGAGATTTAATTTCAAAGTGAAACTGAATATACCGCTGTGAGGAGTAATAGCTGTGAAGACAAACTAGACCATTAAAGAAGCAATACAAAGAGTTAATTTAAGGTTAATCACATTTTTGTATTCATTTTTCATAATACTCTCTCTGCTCATCTCTGTGGGATTTTATTCTGGCCCTCAGCAGTCCAGTATTTGGCCCAGATGACCCAATTAAGAGCAAGTTGAGCTGTGCAGGGTGCTGGGAGCCAGTGTGGATCTCATCTGGTCTAGTGTGACTCATGATGGACATCAGCTGGGTCTGAATTTCCCACAGCATGCAATCACAGTGAGCCAAATCTATACACTTCCTTACATAAAGATCAACCATTTAAAAACAGCCCAGTGTCAAATGAAGCATCATTTACTTTTTCTGAGCTTCGGTTGACATTACACTTCAAACATCACCAGAAATCTGCTTTTAAAAATGGGTCTTGATATGTATTATAATTTGATGTGTCCTAAATTAACAAGAATTCTTCTGGCTGAACTGCTTTCATTGTTATTTATGTTATTGTTTGTGTAGATACTGCAGATACCTCAGCAAGCCATGTCACAAGCTTTTAGGCTGCTTTTGATTAACGTCAAGATTTCCTGAAAAAAAAGGGCAAAAAGTGTTTCAGGTGGAAATTATTTTTACAATGAGCTCAGGAAAAGATGCTGCATTCCAAACATCATCAAATAGTCTCTTATCTCACATAACAACCTGCAACATTAATTAACAGTAAATATGTTCTTCTGGGGTTTTCGGCCCACACATTCTTTGTTCTGCCATATTAATGTTGCATTATACATTATATTGTTATAAATTATACATTTCTGTTTTGTTTTATATATTTCCCCTAAACCTTTTTATCCTGTTACACAATACTTTTAGATTATTTTACTAAACAATGCGTTAGATGGTTGTAAAAAAAAAAAAATCTAATGTGATTCTTTGTTATTGAAAGCGTGTGTAAAACATTTGTAGTGCAAGAAAGTCAAGGTGAGGCAGCTACATTTGTTAGCCCGTCTCAGAGCTCAGTGACATTAGCAGACCACTCTGAGTGTTCATGATGCAGTGTGTGTAGGGAATAATCTGAAGGTACATGTCAAATATAACACGCACTGTGATTTTTTAAAAATATGTGCATACGGGCAGCTGTGGCTGAATGGTTAGAGCATTGTTCTCCAATGCGAAAGTTGGGGGTTCGAGTCCACCAGCAGTCACATGTTGAAGTGTCCCTGGGCAAGACACTGAACCCCTCATTCTCTCTGATGTGTGTCCCATCGATGTATGAATGTGATAAAGCTCTGATTATTATTTGTACAGATCTAGTAGAGTGCTGTATGAATGTGTAAATGAGGACACAGATTGTGTTGTCAAGCGCTATGAGTATCTTGATAACATAGAAAGGTGTTATATAAGTACAGTCCATTTACCATATTGTGTTCTTTGTGCTTGAAAAGGAGTAAAAAATAATCTGAAATTTCCTTCACTGATCCCACTAAGATTTCTCTGCTTGTTTCAGCCCATTTGTCACAAAAATGGCAGTCGACCCCTGATCAGAAGGTTGGAGGTTCGAATCCCGCATCCGCCCACCATGTGTCGTTGTGTCCCTGGGCAAGACACTTAACCCCGAGTTGCTCCCGGTAGGTCTGGATGGCGCCTTGCAAGGCAGGCTACCACTACCGGTGTATGAATGTCTGAATGAATGGGTGGATGGCTGGTATTGTAAAGCGCTTTGGGGCTCCTCACAGGGGCTAGAAAGCGCTATATAAATAAGCTCCATTTACCATTTACCATTTACCAAATATACAACCTCCTGAGCTAACTAGATGCATGAACATTTAACAGTATCTTTCCTAGGTTTGAAGCGTTTGGTCTGAGGCCAGAGCACAAGCTTTTGGAACAACCAATATTCTGCCAATACTGGCAGAGCGAGTGTGTTTAAATGTGACAGCAGTCGGCAGTTATTCTCCTTATTCAGCCACTGACTCCTGCCAGTTATGCCTTGTTAATCCTATCGACATGAGCTTGACTTTTAACCCACACGTGAAAAAGCTTGTAAAACCCATTCTGTCCATATCAAATGCAGAGCAAATATTATTTGAAATTACTAATCAATATTCTCGTTTTCACCCCTCACTTTTAGAATGATGTTATTCTGCCAGAACACTGCTAACACACCAGTCCATGAGGTCTCACTGAACATGGTTTAGTCTCTGCATACATTAAAAAAATTGTTAGTATTCCACCTTTGCATGTCACGTGTCAGGGTTTACAGGCAGGACAGAACCCAATGGTGCAGACAAGAACTCACAGGAAGCCAGGAGTAAAAAAATATATATTTAATGATAACAAATCAAAGAGCTGATTGTGTAACAAACTCACTCAAGAAACAGGAACACATGAGACATCAGGGAAGACCCAACGATGACGCGACAATGAACAAAACACAGGAGCTGACTTATATACATACACAAGCACACAGTAATTAAGATAAATCATAAACACCTGGACACAGACATGGAAACCAGAAGGTGTAGGGATGGGGACTGACCAACAGAGGGAACCAAACATATGGACACATAAACAGGGAAACCAGAAGGTGTAGGGATGGGGACTGACCAACAGAGGGAGCCATCCTTACAGTATCCCCCTCAAAGATGCCCCCTGGCGTTCCCAAAACGACCCCCCACAAGACTTGGGTGGGGGAACGAGGGAACTGCAAGAATGGAGGGCTCAAGGGAGAACACAAGGGCTATGAACAGACAGAACCAAAAGCTGGGAACCACACAAACAGGAAACACAGAGGGGTGCTCGGTTAGGCGGGTGGCCAAGAGGCCGTCCAGTAGGCAGAGGTCAGTCAGGCGGGCGGCCGGGAGGCCGTCCATCACATGAGGCTGGTCGGGCAGGCGGCCGGGAGACCATCCAACACTAGGAGCCTTGGGAGCCACAGTTGGCAACACAGGGACAATGGGAAGTTGCAGACGTCAAAGACAAAACCCTAGGAGCTGCAGATGGTGAAGACAAAACCCCAGCTGCAGATGGCGAAGACGAGGCCTCATCTGCAGATTCATAATCTTCGTCGGCAGATTCACCAGGCTTTGAGACGTCTGGCGTTGAGACGTCTGGCGTTGAGACGTCAGCGGCGCGAAGAACCTCTGTAGAGGTAGAGGCGTCGGCGATGTTGGAACCCTCCGTAGAGGTAGAGGCGTCTGCGACGTGGGGACCCTCCATTGACATCGAGGCATCAGCGACGTGGGGACCCTCCGTTGACATCGAGGCATCTGCGACATGGGGACCCTCCGTTGGCATCGAGACGTCGGCGACGTGGGGACCCTCCATTGACGTCGAGGCATTGGCGGTGTGAGGACCCTCCGTTGACGTTGAGGCATCAGTAGCACCCTCTGTAGATGCTGGCGGTACAGCACCCTCCGTAGACGCTGGCAGTACAGCGTCCTCCGTAGACGCTGGAGGTACAGCACCCTCTGTAGACGCTGGAGGTACAGCACCCTCCGTAAACGCTGGAGGTACAGGCGATGCTGGCGGTACAGTGCCCTCCGTAGACACTGGCGGTACAGCGCCCTCCGTAGACGCTGGAGGTACAGCGCCCTCCGTAGACGCAGGAGGTACAACACCCTCCGTAGACGCTGGTGGTACAACGCCCTCCGTAGACACTGGAGGTACAGTGCCCTCCGTAGACAGGCTCAGGACCGGCTGCAGGCTTAGGACCGGCTGCAAGCTCAGGACCGGCTGCAGGCTCAGGACTGGCTGCAGGCTCAGGACCAGCTGCAGGCTCAGGAACGACTGCAGGCTCAGGAACGGCTGCCGGCTCAGGAACAGAGTCTCTAGGACCCCTCTGTCGTCGACCTCTCTGACGTGGGTAGCGACGTGGTTTGGCACCAGGACCAGGCAGAGAGAAAGAAGCAGATGGCAAAAAACAGGCTGGATTAGAGTCTATGGGATCTGAACAGGAGTGATCTTTGTACAGTGTGGTTGGCACAGAGACTGCAGGAGATGGGAGAAACTATGGGGACTGCGGCAGGCATGGGAGCAGCCGCAGGGGTTGCAGCAGCAAGGATCACCGATGTTGTGGGAGAAGAGTCCAGTTTTAATGCAGAGAGATGTGTGACTGGCGAACGAGGACTGACAACGCCGGATTGGACGAGTGGCTCCAACCAATTCTTTTCTTCCAGTACCTTGTCCAAAAAGCCCTTCATTTTGGATGCATCAAACAGACTAGATAAGCGTATGTATTCATTTAACATAGTCTTTGTAACCATCCACTTTTCTCACAGGTCGCTGGAGGTGGCTGAATTTACAAACCTCCCGGCGGTTTCACAAAGCTGCTGATAATCCTCCTCAGACAGCCTGGACAGGAAGTACTTGTCTGCTGGGTTCTTATTTGGTTGGTTCATACTGTCAGGGTTTATAGGCAGGACAGAACCCAGTGGTGCAGACAAGAACTCACACGAAGCCAGGAGTACAAAAATATATATTTAATGATAATAAATCAAAGAGCTGACTGTGCAGCAAACTCACTCATGAAACAAGAACACAGGAGACATCAGGGAAGACCCAACGATGACGCGACAATGAACAACACATAGGAGCTGACTTATATACACACACAGTAATTAAGATAAATCATAAACACCTGGGGCCTCATGTACAAAGACTTGCGTGGATTTCCTACTGAAAAGTGACGTACGGTCAAATCCAGAAAAGTGTGTACGCATAAAAAAATCCAGATGTATCAAACTGTACAATTAACGTGGAACTGAGCGCACGTGAGACACCTCCCCTGACACGCCTTCATTTACATATGTTAAACAGATGCAAATTACGTCCTGCATGTGTGAAGGACATGTTTGTTTGATCTCTGCGCGATCAGAAATCATTTCTAGATTCAGGAAAATAATGAATTTAATATAATATGAGTGAGGAAAATAATCCTAAGTAAGAATAGTAATAAAATGTGTTCATCACGCAAAGAACGAGTGATTGTGTGTCGGTATTAGTGTGTGCGCGCACCCTGCTTTGGTGCGCAACCGGCTCATCCATTCATTCTGAGTGAAAATATTAACTTTGCGCACGAGTTTATTACCATAATTACTGTAAACACAGAGGAACTTAGATGTTTGGTAGATCTTTGTTTATTTAATAGATGATATGAAGAAACGGGTCTGTGCGTCTCAGTGGAGAGTTTTCATGACATGACGTGATGTTGGAGTCTCCAAACGCTGCGCGCGCCGCAGCCTTGTGCGCAATCTGTTTGTCTGTGAAGCTTTTACTCTCCTACAAGTTATATATGGTGTACTTTCACGTGTCATTTTGGAGAAATCTACAATAAACGCAGATTATGAATCACCTCCAGCTGCCGTGTAACACCGGCGAGGGTGCGCGCGCGCTCCAAAGCGCGACCACTCAGCCTTTGGAATCATATAGATGAGACATTCCATTGGACATGAATCGGCTTTGTGTGGACTGGACAGCCCTGATCGGCCTGCCAGCTCCCTCAGGAAAGCTCGGGAACAGTTTGATCGCTGCTTCTGCATGTGCACGCGTGATGCACGGCTCCTGTGTTGCTCCAGAGCGCAGCAGTGCCAAACTGAAAAATGATTATTTCTGAAAACGGCTGATAAGCCATATCCTAGATCAGAAAATTATATCTGTTTATAAATAAATGCTCTGCGTGTTACACTATTTATTATATCCTCCAGTAAGGCTGAATGAATCCGTTCCTGTTAAATTTATTTTTGGCACAACTTTGCGCGTCCTTTATTTAACTGCGTCATGTGGATGTAATACTTGTTAATCGTGTGTTTGGTGGGAATATTAATCATTTTCACATCATGAACAGTTAATAATAATAATAATAATGATGACATCAATTTATAACGCACATTTCATCAATGGAAATCTCAAAGTGCTACAATGCTCGGTTGAAAAGAAAGGTCTTCAAGCCGCTCTTAAAGTCAACCACAGACTGTGGGGCTTCAGTTTCTCTGAATCACCTGTAAGTGTCGCCAAAGGAACAAGAACCACAGAAACGTGCGTACGCCAGCCATAGGGCTGGCGTGGAAATGTACTTGGATGCGCACATATTCACGTTCAGTTCAGTTTTGATACATACGGGGTTTTGCGTGGATGGTGACGTACGCAAGGTTTTTGTGCGCACGCACGGTTGATACATGAGGCCCCTGGACACAGACATGGAAACCAGAAGGTGTAGGGATGGGGACTGACCCACAGAGGGCGCCATCCTTACATCATGGGTATTATGAAAACCATGAGCTCACACCCCACACCTTCCAAAATAGATGTAGCATGAAGTTGCACTGCTCTAATTATGACCCCTGACCAATATTCATCTTCCAGACTCCCCATGAATCAAGTTCTTTAAAGTTACCCCTGACTTTGATAATGTCTGTTGTTTTTTTCACACATTTCTTGTCCTTGGACACAGTCAGCTACAATCTGACTAATGTTTATCTTATTTCTTCTTATGTTTCTAAGAAAGAAAAACAAATCATTAATAACATTTGCTTTATCTGATTAACAAGTGGGAACATGAATCATTTTGATTGTTTTTCTCAATCATTATAATGAAATCATGTAAAATATCACAATGTGGATAACATATTTCTCTGTTCTGTTTTTCAGAAAGTGACACCTGTGAAAATATTCTTTGAGCTGAAGCCGTTTTCTTCAGAGGGGAGTCACAATGTTCCCCAGTTAGTCAAAATAATCTTCTCAGAGCTGTTGTTCTGCACAAAGTCTCTTTGTGAGAAAAGCAGTTCACCTTGGACCCCCGAACGGAACAGTTCATCTCCGGCCCCGAACCGGAAGACGGTTCATCTTTGGACCAAATCCTAGAGGTCGTGCCAAGGTCCACTCGTTCAACTCCTGAGCAATTAAACATGTCGTTCAAATTACAATTGTTAGAGGTTTAACTAACTGCAGAAAATGAAGACTTCACTGCAAGAATCATGTTCTTGGCTTGAAGTCCAAACGTGCAGAAGGTGCTGATGGACGGTGCACCTTCTCATCAGCTGTTGCCCTCACAGACCCCTGAAGCAGTCACAGTGATGGTCTGCTACCTTGGGCAGTTCCAGGTGAGTCTTGCTCATGGTGTCCCTGGTCTGTGAACCACAGAAAGATGACTGATGCCTTCAAGCTGACCCGGTATGGAGATGCCTTGGTCTGGTTATACTATTTTAAGCTGATGTAACTTGGTAAATAGTTCCCTGGCTTAAAGTGATAATAAACAAAATTATATGATCAGATTAAATAACCTCTCTCAACCAAAATCCAAAGTAAACTACTGTATTTATTAAAATAGCCAAACTTTGTCTAACGTCATGTGTGTATAAAACTGAAATAATTCCTGCTCAAAGAGTCAATGTTGTCTTAAATATGAGAATTAAGCCTTGATCGATTCATTATTGTTGTTTGTTTATTATTGTTGTTGATTTTAGTTTGATTATTTTTGTAATAAAACTTCAAAGACAACTTTGGTCTCTTCATTCAGATGAATATTCATGTGTTCTGGTATAGAACTCCCTGTAATTAACAAATTCTACTTCAGTGACTGATTCTGATCATTAAAGGGTGAATATATTAATGAAGTTGTTGTTGGTCAGTAAACTGACCAGCTGGTGCCCCACTTTAACGAGAGCTAAAGAAATAAAACAAATGTAGTGAAGGGGAGTAGAGAAAGCGTCACCCTTCCTCCATCTCACATCCCTTCTTATTGCTACATAGAAAAAAGTACTTTAGCCAACATGTCTCTTTGCAAAGGTTTGTTCATTTCTGTTCAATTGTTTGCTTTAAAATATAATGTACCGGTATTGCTATTTTAAATCTTCCTTATTTTCAACAGAAATTGGTGAAAAATGTGTTTTAGTATTCTGACAGCTGCCCCTGTGAACTTGGCTTGAAGTTTGTATGATGTCAGGAGAGATCTGAGAAGACTGATATCACTAAGTCCCAGTGAGTGATCAGGAGATCCCTGAATGAGAAGGACTGTGGACACTGAAGACACCTTAATGATTCATCTCTGCTGGGTTATGAAGCTGACAGCGGCATTCAGTGTAGCACATGGTTATTGGCAAGCACAGAGGCATATCTATTTCCATCCATCCTTTCATTCATTTTCTTCATTACCACATTTTCCTTTTCAGCAAATGGGGAAGCTGGTGCCTATCTCCAACAGTCACTGTGCCAGAAGATGGGTACATTCTGGACAGGTCACAAGTCCATCACAGGACACACATCAGTTTTATTCAACTGGAACCTGAAATTCCTTCATGCACTTTTAAAATGATATAATGTTTAAAAATCCATCAGCAACTTTGTCTTGTTTCTCCATCTCTCCTCTCCTCTGAACCTTCTCCCCTCAGTCAGCCATTTTTTTTAACTTTCAGCTTCCTTCTGCTTTTGAAATTGCTGACCACATCCTGAGATCCAAGCCCTCCACGTGTTCAAAAGATACTCTCCCAACAGCTCTTGTAAAGTTTAGCCTTTTTTCTCATCTTCCTTTTATTTCAGCCATCACTGACTTTTCTCTCTCTGCTAGAATTCTTCCAACTTTTCAAAACTGCAGTTGTCACCTTTATTCTTAAAAAAAACCTAGGTCTGATCCTAATAACGACAATAATCTTCGACCCATCTCTAACCTTACATTCAGTTCCTAAGTTGTTGAAAAACACTTGCCTCTCAACTCTGTTCCAATTTAACCAAAAAGCATCTTTATGAACAATTTCAATCTGGTTTTCATCCCGGTCAAAACACAGAATCTGTTCTAATCACAAATGTTCTTCTCATGGCAGCAGATTTTGGTTTGATTTATCCTCTTCATCCTCCTTGATCTAAATGTAGCCTTTGATACCATCTCCCACAGTTCATTCATTCAAACTTTATTTATACAGGTTAGTCTTAGAGCCATGAGGACTCATAATAATAATAATAATAATAATAATGAATTTAATTTATAACGCACTTTTCATTAATGAAAATCTCAAAGTGCTAGACTCATTTACAAGAGTGACCTGTTTTAAACAAAGAACNACACCCGTTTATCGACATGAGACTGAACAAGCGTACATACTAATAAATAATAATAATGAATTCAATTTATAACGCACTTTTCATTAATGAAAATCTCAAAGTGCTACAAGGTGCAACAGAATTAAATGTCAATAAAACAATAATAAAACAATTTGTGAGGATATGGCACCATCTAGTGGGCACCCTGCTCCAGTTTAGTTGTTCATGTCATAGTCTATTTATGTTACAGGTTTTAGGTAGTTCCCTGGCTCCAGGATGGCTTCCCTAGTGTTACTCCAATCAGTCTATTATTTCCACCTGTGTCTCTTGCCCTGTCTGTGTATATATACTCTGTCTGCCAGTCTGTTTTTGTCGCGTCGTCGTTAGGTCTTCCATGTCTCGTCCCTCCCAGGTCTATGTAAGTTTTGCTGCCACGCAGCTCTTTGATTTTGTTTATTCACCATTAAAGTGTTTCTTTATATTTTCTGAGTCCGAGTCCCTGCTTGCACAATTGGGTTCTTACCTGCCTCTGGAGTAAACCCTGACAGTACGACGCGACCTCATTCAGAACCCAGCAAGCCGGGATCTCCTCAGAAAGATATAAGTCACGTTGCTCACCTTTTTTGTCCCGAGCCACAGATGGGGGAACCCGTGATCCATTACGGTGGGTTCCACTTGGAACCCGCTCGACCTCAAGTTTGCTGTCAGGCGATGGAAATCCTGCCCTCGCCTCTTCTGGTATTGGAGGAGGAATGGAGGGTCCAGCTCCAAGAAGACCGCCTGACGTCCTTCCCCAGTACATCCGTCTCTTCAGCCCCACTCGTGGTTTCTGGCTGGACATCTGGTGAGGATGAGGACGATTTATGTTTTGTGCCTATTCCCCAGTCACGCCGCCGTCGGGGCGGCAAAAAGAGGACACAGAAGCGATCCGCCACTCCTCCGTGCCGACCGACTGTTCCTGCTGGGTCCGGCGAGACCACGCTTCCTGGAATCAGCGGCCCCAGTGTTGCTGTGGGAGCGGGTGACGTGACTCCGCCTCTCAGGAGTCAGGTGGAGGCAGAACTCAACGTCACATCCCCACATGGAATCTCTTCCACCCCAGGTCCTAACTCACCCCGTATTCAACCCGATGACATTCCACATATAAACCAGACTTTACTACAACTATTCAACTCTGCAAAAGAAAATCCAGACTGTATTGATATGGTGCTTTCCCTTATGGAGACATTGTTGTTATCACAACCCGGTCTGACACAGCTTCCTGTTTACCAGCAACTGCTGGTTGATGTCAGGTCTGCGAAAACACCCACCACAGATGAGCCAGCAACTCCAGGCTCTTCAGCTCCAGCCACAACAGTGTTTACAGCTACCAGCCAGCCTTCTGCAGCCATCACTACCACAACCAGTCAGTCATCAGCAGGGGGCGCTGATCTGCTTTCATCGGCTGTTGCAGTTAAGGCTTCTCGCCACCGCAGAAAGAGGGGTAGACGTGGGTCTCAAGCCCCCTCTCTGCCCGACTCGCCAACTGCAGCGCCGACTGCAGAAGATGACTCCTCACCTGTTGCTGACTCGTTGGCTCTCAACGCTTCGGTTCCTGGTTCCGGTTCTTCAGCTCCTGGTTCCAGCTCTTCAGCTTCAGCTCCAGCGCCTGCAGACTCGACGGTGGTCTCCTCGCCTGCAGACTCGACGGTGGTCTCCTCGCCTGCAGACTCGACGGTGGTCTCCTCGCCTGCAGACTCGACGGTGGTCTCCTCGCCTGCAGACTCGACGGTGGTCTCCTCGCCTGCAGACTCGACGGTGGTCTCCTCGCCTGCAGACTCGACGGTGGTCTCCTCGCCTGCAGACTCGACGGTGGTCTCCTCGCCTGCAGACTCGACGGTGGTCTCCTCGCCTGCAGACTCGACGGTGGTCTCCTCGCCTGTGGACTCGACGGTGGACTCCTCGCTCGCAGTCTCGTCTCCTGGTCCTGGCTCAGCTCCAGAACCACCGGCTCCAGAGGGCGCTGCCGTCCTTCCCACGTCTTCGGAGGGTCCCATGGGGTCCCAGGAAGGACCCCCTCCAGTTTCCTGTGCCGAAGGGTCCCAGGAGGGACCCCCTCCAGTTTCCTGTGTCGAGGGGTCTCAGGAGGGATCCCCTCCAGTTACCTGTGCCGAGAAGGTCCTGGTGGACACCTCCCAAGAGGTCTCGTCTCCAGAGGGTCTCTCGACATCTCCAGAGGGTCTCTCGACGTCTCCAAAGGGTCTCTCGACGTCTCCAGAGGGTCTCTCGACGTCTCCAGAGGGTCTCTCGACGTCTCCAGAGGGTCTCTCGACGTCGTCTCCAGAGGGTCTCTCGACGTCGTCTCCAGAGGGTCTCTCGACGTCGTCTCCAGAGGGTCTCTCGACGTCGTCTCCAGAGGGTCTCTCGACGTCGTCTCCAGAGGGTCTCTCGACGTCGTCTCCAGAGGGTCTCTCGACGTCGTCTCCAGAGGGTCTCTCGCCTCCAGAGGGTCTCTCGCCTCCAGAGGGTCTCTCGCCTCCAGAGGGTCTCTCGCCTCCAGAGGGTCTCTGCGCCGCGGACGCCTCGACCTCTACGGAGGGTCCCAATGCCGCAGACGTCGCTTCGCTCGACATCGGGTATGTCGCAACGCTCGACGTCGCTTCGCTCGACATCGGGGATGTCGCAACGCTCGACGTCGCTTCGCTCGACATCGGGGATGTCGCAACGCTCGACGTCGCTTCGCTCGACATCGGGGATGTCGCAACGCTCGACGTCGCTTCGCTCGACATCGGGGATGTCGCAACGCTCGACGTCGCTTCGCTCGACATCGGGGATGTCGCAACGCTCGACGTCGCTTCGCTCGACATCGGGGATGTCGCAACGCTCGACGTCGCTTCGCTAGGCATCGGGGATGTCGCAACGCTCGACGTCTCGACACTCGGCATCGGGGATGTCGCAACGCTCGACGTCTCGACGCTCGACATCGGGGATGTCGCAACTCTCGACGTCTCGTCGCTCGACATCGATGAAATCATCTCAATGCTCGAGGTCTTAACACTCGACGTCTCAACGCCGCTCGAGGAGGTCTCAACGCCGCTCGAGGAGGTCTCGACACCGCTCGAGGAGGTCTCGACGCCGCTCGAGGAGGTCTCGACGCCGCTCGAGGAGGTCTCAACGCCGCTCGACTCCTCTTCTGATGTCTCGTGGCTTTGCGCCACTGCGCCGCATGAGGGAGCTCCTGTTTTTGGTGGACCCTGGAGAGAGGTCTCGACGCCGCTCGAGGAGGTCTCACGCCGCTCGAGGTGGTCTCAACGCCGCTCGACTCCTCTTCTGACGTCTCGTGGCTTTGCGCCACTGCGCCGCATGAGGGAGCTCCTGTTTTGGGTGGACCCTGGAGAGTCCTACCTTCGTCTACGACTGTCCTGGGGCCTCGTCGCCCACGGAGGCTCCTGTCTGACGGGCGGCACCCCGGCCGACCGCCTGACCGTCTCCTGCCTGACGGGCGACACCCCGGCCGACCGCCTGACCGTCTCCTGCCTGACGGGCGACACCCCGGCCGACCGCCTGACCGTCTCCTGCCTGACGGGCGACACCCCGGCCGACCGCCTGACCGTCTCCTGCCTGGAGGATGGGCCGCTGCCCGTCTGGACGTTATTGTGTTCTTGTTCTATGTTTAGCCCGTGTCTTGGTTTTTTGTCCTTGTCTGTTTGTGTTTGGGCCCGCCGTCCTTGCGGTTCCTCCTTCTGCCCGCCCGTGTCTTTTTTGGGGGGGGTTCTTGGGGACGCCGGGGGGCGTCTTTGAGGGGGGGTACTGTGAGGATATGGCGCCATCTAGTGGGCACCTTTTGTTTGTTCTCCATGTTTACTCAGTTTAGTTTCTTGTCAGTCATCTGCTAGTTTTATTTAGTTTCCCTTGCTCCAGTTTTTGTTGTAGGTTTGCATGTTTTAGTTTATTCAGGTTCCCTGCTCCAGTTTAGTTGTTCATGTCATAGTCTATTTATGTTACAGGTTTTAGGTAGTTCCCTGGCTCCAGGATGGCTTCCCTAGTGTTACTCCAATCAGTCTATTATTTCCACCTGTGTCTCTTGCCCTGTCTGTGTATATATACTCTGTCTGCCAGTCTGTTTTTGTCGCGTCGTCGTTAGGTCTTCCATGTCTCGTCCCTCCCAGGTCTATGTAAGTTTTGCTGCCACGCAGCTCTTTGATTTTGTTTATTCACCATTAAAGTGTTTCTTTATATTTTCTGAGTCCGAGTTTCTGCTTGCACAATTGGGTTCTTACCTGCCTCTGGAGTAAACCCTGACACAATTAAAATGAATAACAGTATCAGCTAAGATCAAAAGTAGAATCATGAGGAGGTAGAGGAAGCTCGGTTGAAAAGAAAGGTCTTCAAGCCGCTCTTAAAGTCAACCACAGACTGTGGGGCTCTCAGACAGTCAGGAAGAGAGTTCCACAAGCGGGGGGCAGCCACACTGAAAGCCCAGTCTCCCATGGTCCTTAATTTGGTTCTCGGAATGTGAAGGAGATTACTGTTCTGTGACCGCAGCGAACGGGTGGATGAGTATGGAATAAGAATATCCTTCAGATAATCTGGTGAAGTTCCGTGTAAGCATACTGGTCCATAAACATGCACAGAACTTTATTGACAAACGGTTAGCTAACACATTACACCACACATTCATCTTTAAACACAGCACGTACTAGCGTTCGGAGCACGTTCGTAAGTCCGAGTTGCCGTAAGTCGAGGGCGCCGTAAGTCGAGGACTCCCTGTAATGCATTTTTTTCCATACACCAAAGTTAGTCATGGAGTTCCTCAGGGCTCATTGTTTGCAGCAATACTTTTTACCTTATATATGCTTCCAATAGGTAATGTTAGTAAACAACATGGTGTAAATTTTAATTGTTATGCTGATGATACACAATTATATTTGTCCATGAAACCCAATGAATCCAATCAGCTACTTCAACTACAAGCATGTCTTAAAGACATAAACACCTGGATGGCCCTAATGTTTCTGCCATTGAACACAGACAAGACGGATGTTTTACTTTTTGGACCTGAGCATCTTAGAAATACATTTTTCAGTCTTTCACCCTCCTTGGATGGCAATAATCTGGCCTCCAGGTCTAATGTTAAAAATCTTGGTGTTATTTTTGATCAGGACATGTCTTTTATCGCTCACATTAAAATATTTACTAGAACTGCCTTCTTCCACCTGCGTAGTGTCACTAAAATTAGAAACATTTTGTCTAAAAATGATGCAGAAATGTTCATGCATTTGTCACGTCTAGACTGGATTATTGCAATGGTTTATTATCTAAGTGTTCAAATACTTCTTTGAAAAGTCTTCAATTAATCCAAAGTGTTGCTGCCAGAGTTTTAACTAGTAGGATAGATCATATCTCTCCAGTTTTAGCTTCTCTTCATTTGCTCTCTGTCAAATTCAGAATTTAATTCAAAATCTTACTTATAACCTACAAAGGTCTCAACAACCTAGCTCCAACTTATAGTCGAGATCTTATTGTTCCATATTTTCCTAACAGCATTTCACTCTCAAACTGCAGGCTTACTTGTTGTTCCTAGAGTTTCCAAAAGCAGAATGGCAGGAAGATCTTTCCAGTTATCAGGCTCCTCTCTTGTGGAACCAACTTCCAATTTCTGTCCATAAGGCTGACACATTGTCCAGATTTAAGACTGGACTTAAGACTCTCCTTTTTGATAAATCCTATACAGTAGTTAGGGTTGGCTTGTCATAGGTTTAGACTACTAAGAGGACGAACTGACCTAATTTCTTAAAATGAATTGTTACAAATGAAAAGTTTTCATATGATACTATTTCTATCTTAACATGATTCTTGACCTGCCATTGTGTATCTGTTTCTATCAAACCCAGCCGGTCAAAGCAGATGGCCGCTTGTCCTGAGTCTGGTTCTGCTAAAGGTTTCTTCTTCATGAGGGAGTTTTTCCTTTCCGCTGTTGCCTTCATGCTTGCTCAAGATGGGAGTCTGCAATGAAGTTAAATTCAAATCAGTCTGCTCCTCAGATAAATAGTGTTAACTTATTTTTATATATGAATATTTCTGTTCAGTATGCTGTTGAAGATTCTCAGTCGTCCAGGACATGATAAAATCAAAAAAGGCGTTCAATACAGAACAACTGGACTTTATTTGTAACAAACAAGACGTTTCGCTTCTCATCCGAGGAGCTTTATCAATGTATCAATGATTGATAAAGCTCCTCGGATGAGAAGCGAAACGTCTTGTTTGTTACAAATAAAGTCCAGTTGTTCTGTGTTGAACGCCTTTTTGGATTTCTGTTCAGTGCCCTAAGATGACTTCTGTTGGGACATGGCACTATTTAAATAAACTGAATTGAACTGCACTGAATCATTTTATGTAACTGAACAAGTTTCTCTTGAAATGAATGTGACTGTACTGTATTGAGGTTAAATTCAAATAAAAACATGAGCAGACTCTTTCTCTTTCTACTTTGTGCAAATGTAGAAGTTGTGCATCTTTCCGAAGTTGACACTGTTTCCGCAAAACCTTCAACCAAAATTCACGACTTTCTGTTATGATTTTAATTCAGAGCTGCATCTCTTCTGCACACTTCTACACAACCCAACCAGTTTATATTTTGTTCGCAGCCTTACATTATCGTCTTGATAATCTTATGCTAATGTCAGCATGTAGTCCAGTGAAGTACACACACACACACACACCTACACAGAGCTTCTTGCGTGACTAAGAACTCCCAGAGATATATTTATTATCTGAAGCAGCTGAACATGAGGTCACACTTCAGGTGTAGTGCAAATGTCTTGTTGTGCAGGGCGAATACCAAACGTGCACGGATGTTTCGAACAGGAGCAAGCAGTTCCTCTCTGTAAGCATCAAAACAAATTAGGGCAGAGTTGCAAACACACAAAGCTGGTTACAAGCAT
>JBBPBX010019868.1:0-22421 GCA_038048925.1 Garcialebias charrua | reverse complement strand
ATTTATAGATGGCCTCCCTTCACACCTTTTAGCCATCCTCTCACTCCAATATATATATATATATATATATATATATATATATATATATATATATATATATATATATATATTATTATATTTTTTTTATTTTTTTTTATTTTTTTTAAGAGAGAAAGAAAGAAAAGAGAAAGTAAGACAACAAATCAACAATTATCAACCAAAAGAGCACAAGGCAAACACACCCAACCTCCGTCCACAATCCTGCAAAGCACATGACAGAACACAACAATGGAACATACATGCATAAAGACTAATAATATTCATGAGCTTGCAGTAGAATTCTATAAATACACATACCCATATCTACAAATATATATATACAGTAGTATACATACATATACTTTTATATTCATTTATATATATACCCATCTACATATCTACAAATATATATATACAGTAGTATACATACATATACTTTTATATTCATTTATATACCCATCTACATATCTGCATATATCTATATATACATCCCTGCATCCATTTGTGTGTGGTTGTGAGCATGCATAAGTGTATAAGGTTCCTCCAATAGAACATTTAGTAGCGACTGTGAAGCATCAGAGATCCGTCCCCCCAAAGCCCGAGGCAGACGAAGGAGCGATCAAAGCCCAAGACCCCAGGAAGGACCCCGAGCCCAGAGTCCCCAGGACTGCCCGAACAGGACGAGCCACTAGCCCACTCCCCAGATCCTACCAAGGGGAAGAACTGGACGAACCCCTACCAGCGACCACATACAATGACCCCCCGGTGTCGCCCGCGACAAATTCACAGGCCCCCGCCGGAGCCCGCTGCACCGACGTAGCCCCAGGGCCGGTCACCGAGGCTCGGGCACCGGGGACGCCCACCCCTCAGGCCCAGACCCGACCGGACCAGAGGGCACGAGCCCCACTTTACAAGCATCCTTGAGTTCGTTTCTTATAGCTGAAACACAAATTTTAATCAAACTAATGCTTGTTCAGATGTTTTAATTTCTCATTTTGAATCAAATCCTGATTAAAGATGCTTCAATTGATAAACTCCAATTTAATTTCATACCATAAGAATAGTTCCACTCTTTTCACAGTTTTACTTTATTAGCATAATAATTGTATGCTAGTGCGATTAGCAGTGAGTTGCATGGTGCAAAACTTAGTAAAACAGTCTGCATACTTCATTTTAATAATTTACTACTGAAATTTGCGCTTCTCTATTTTTTTTTTTTTTAATTTGTAACAGAGCTAGGTGTAAAATAAATTCTTACTTTAACTCTATGTTGGTAATAAATACAAACTGCTGCACAATTTCCTTAATATCTGGTGAATAAACTTTGCAAAACGTGCATGCAGTCTGACTGACATATTGTCTTGTACTAAAAATAAATTGCAAATACAAACCCATGAATGTGTTGGATAAGGAAGCCCCCACTGTAGAGCTTTGAAGTCATCAAGGGCCAAAAAAAAGGGGGTGAAAAAAAGAAGGAAAAAAAAAAAAGATAACATGTAAAGACTGCTGCAAACACCATGATCAGTTTGTGACAACTGCTGTTCAACTGTGTGCTGAAGTAATAAGCTGACACCTGTATTTGCAGTTGGGAGCTTCAGGAGAAAAGTGTATTTCATCATGTATTTTCATGTTAGAAGGTGGCACGCTGTAGGCTGTCAAGAGGTGAGTGACGACATCATGGTAATAAGTGGGCCAGGCAAACAGGACGGTAAAAGAACAAAGGCCGACTGAAAATCAGCTCAGGAGTCTGGATGTGAGACAGAGAATCCTGAAAAGATTGTTAGAACAGGGTGTTAAATTTTCAATCCATTACAGACAAAAAAAAACAAAAAAAAACAATTTGACGGAATTTGTTGGAATATCTAACCATTCTAAAAATATATTTTAGATATAAATATCTGAGAAAGACTGGATTTTATGTCTTCATCCAGTTTATTATCATGTTTATTTTTTCACAATGACTGGTTTCGTAAGATAAATGTTTTGTGCTTTCCGCTTTTGAAAATCTAAATTATTCTGTGTAAGGTTACTTTCCTTGGGTTATATTTCTAGTTATTTCCATGAATAAGGTGATCATGTAATAGCTCTCCGTCGCTCTATTTCTGTGTGTTTTTGTCAGTCTGTTAAAAATGTCTCATGCACACAACAGACTTTGGTTAAATTAATAAGTCAACCTAGTTAACAATGGTTGCTACAGCTACTCTATTGTGGTAAACACAAGAAATGTCTTTACCTCAGTCAGTTTAACAGAGGTGTGCTAAACTCTGGTGTGGTAGTAGCTGAGAGTCATTTACAACATAATCCAACCACTGACATATCACAGATCTTTCTACGAAACTTGGACATTTAAGGTGGCAATAGATATGAACCCCCACTTATTCTTTAAATTTTATAGTCAGTTTGTCCTCCAAACTGTGGTTTAAAACTGTGACTTTCTTATTTTATATTAAATGTGATACTTCTGCTAATGTAACGATTGTTATGCCACATCTGATTTATTGTGTTGGTATCTGGGGTACAGCTTGTAAAACAACAACCAAGCCTATTTTCATTTTACAGAAAAGAGTAATAAGAGTGATCTCAAGAAAGCATTATCGTCATCCTTCAAGTATTTTGTTTTATCAACTGAAAATTCTTAAGTTTTTTGATTTGGTGGATTACAATGTTCTATTGCTGATGTACAGGGCTCAGAATCAAAATTTACCATCAAACATACAAGTGAATTTTGTTAAAAGAAATAGTTGTTATAATTTAAAGGGAACAGATATTTTTGTAAAGAAGAGGTATAGAACAAGTTTAAAGGGTAGGTCTACGTTAATGAAGGGAATTAGTTTATGGAATAGTTTGGACGATGATGTAAAAAAGGAGAAATCATTAGTTGTATTAAAAAAAGATAAAGAATGTTTTGCTGATGAGATATGTATAAGTTTTGCTGATATTTAGAAATTATATTGAAAAACTGTGATAATTTTGTGGTTTATTGTACTGTATTATGTATTTTTTGAATTGATTGTTTTGATTTGATATAGTTAAGAAGGGGCAGAAATGATAAGAATTTATTCTTCTTCTGC
The DNA here is from genome assembly GCA_038048925.1 of Garcialebias charrua. Taxonomy (NCBI): domain Eukaryota; kingdom Metazoa; phylum Chordata; class Actinopteri; order Cyprinodontiformes; family Rivulidae; genus Garcialebias; species Garcialebias charrua. The sequence continues at coordinate 19,332 of JBBPBX010019868.1, read as the reverse complement.
TACCTTTCATTTTATAGTTATTTTATTTTATTATTTTGAATATGTCTTGTTTTAATTGAAATGAATGAATAAACAAACAAACAAACAAACAAACAAATGTAACTGTGCTTCTTGACATCTCCTCTTTATAACGTATACTTTGTTAAGTCACTTCTTGGTGTCAGCTCAGCCTTGCACTTTAATAAAACAAGGAACATGTATTTTTTTTTTTTAACTAGCTGCCTTAAAGGTTAACAAGGCACAAAGAACTTTAATTCTCTTACCAAATGTTTATGTTTATGTTTATGTTTATTAAATTAATAACAAATAACACTATAAAAAATCAAATAACACTATAAAAAATCTGCAGTCCTGTTAACATCACAGCAGAAGATGGAAGGTTGAAATGAATACCTGAGAAGTTGTGTGCAATCTTAAATAAGTTAAACAATGAAAAGGTACACAATGCAAGGACATCTTTAGCTTGTTAGTTCAATTCTGCAGCAACATCTTCCTCTCTGTTGCAGATCTTTATTATGTTTTAGCTCTTTAACTTTGAAATAAGCCCTTACAATGCTCAGTGTTGAACCCAAACTACATTTAAAGTTCAAATATGAATAAAAGCATCTTCATATGTTCCTTTGCTAACCTGCAAACACCTTTTATTAAATGTAAAAAGAGTAAACTTTGCAAATTTAGTCTAAGCATTAAACTCCCTGACAGCCTCCTGGGAGCTGATCAAAAGTGAGTTTATCTGGCACTTTGAGTTATTTTCTTTAGCCTTGTCTGAGTAATCCCTCTGTTCCCTTTGAGACAAAAGTTTCTCAGCTGAAACTGCAGTTTTTGTTGTAGCCTGTGTCAAAAAAAAACTTTTATTTTTTAAAATCTTGCAGGCATGTGGAGGGTTTTAATCATCTCTCACGTTGTAAAAGCGTCTAAAAACATTTCTGTCACACTTGTGTCAGTGTTAACTGTTCTGTGTTTAGCCTGGGCACATGAATTGTTCCTTTTGTCACATTTGTGACAAAATCTGACTCATGCCAGATTACTGAACGCTTGATGATAATACAGTACTGAACAAGCCATAGCTGTGACACCTAATATGTGTACTGCTGCTGCACTATGTGGCTGCATCATGTATGTATGTCATGTATGTCTTATCTTATGCCATATATGGAGATCTCGCATAAAAAACTTAAGAACTAAAATAGCTAAATCTATTGCAGTAATGTGCAAAGTTAGAGAGTTCCTCAATGATAAAACAATGTTTCTATTGTATAATGCAATAGTTGTTCCACATTTAATTAACACATTTAATTTACTGTATTGAAGTCTGGGGTAAAGTATGTAAAACAATTACAAATGCAATTTTTATTTCACAGAAAAGAGCTATAGAAATTATTACTAGAAAATATTATAGCCATCCATCAAATGCATTGCTTCATCAGCTAAATATATTGAAATCCTGTGACTTGGTTGATTACAACATCTTATTGTTTATGTATGGGGCTCACAAAAACATATTACCTACTAACATTCAAGGAAATTTTGTTAAAAGTAGTTAGTAGTTATTATTTTAAGGGGATGGAGATGTTTGTGAAGTCGTGGTGTTGCACCAGTTTGAAGATGCAATCTACTATAATTCAGGGAATTACTGTACATTGTGGAATGATCTGGAGGTTGATATTAAAAATGCCAGATCCATGTATATATTCAATAGGAGGATAACAATTAGTATTTTGAAAAAATATGGAAAAGTATAATGTGTGTTTATAAAAATTGATTATTGAGTTGATGTTGTTATTTAGCTTAATTATTTTAAATAATTAATTGTGCTTTTGTAAAAAAAAATTGAATATATTTTGGGAAAAAGGAGCAGATATTATAAGAATGTATTCTTCTTCTGCTGCCTTTCATTTTATTTCGTTGATTGTATGTATTATTTTCTTTCAGTTGTACTATAGTTATTGTTCTGATGAAATTGAATCTATCTATCTATCTATCTATCTATCTATCTATCTATCTATCTATCTATCTATCTATCTATCTATCTATCTATCTATCTATCTATCTATCTATCTATCTATCTATCTATCTATCTATCTACCTACCTACCTACCTACCTACCTACCTACCTACCTACCTACCTACCTACCTACCTACCTACCTACCTACCTACCTACCTACCTACCTACCTACCTACCTACATACATACATACATACATACATACATACATACATACATACCATAAAAATGATCATTTCTGATCATTTTTGTCATATTGCGCAATAATTGTGCAACTTCTGGTCATAACAGGAAGAAGGTCTCCAGTTTACACGGTTCGGACCGTCTGCGGCAACCATTTTCGGCAGCCGGCTTTGCCTCATATGGATTAATTACTAGCTGGAAACGGCTCTGTGAACTCTGTGGACGTCTCAGCCTGGAGCAGCAACCGCGGATCGATCGCGCCGGACCGCCGCGCGAACAGCAGCTCATGATGGCCTGGCTAACAGGCAGCTAGCAGAAGCTAACACAGGCCTCGAGCAGCTGCCGGCTGTTCGCCGCGCTGCTCGGCCGACAACATCAACGCATGGCAACCTAAGATGTCGGCTTTGACCATCTCAAAGTAAGAAATTATATTTTTATTTATTCTGTACTGTTTTAATTAATTATTTTATTCTGTAATAATTTTACAGTATTGAATGTGCTGTGCTGAATAGCAATGTTTAACGTTACTGCACACTACTGTACAGTTACTGTGTGTGTTTATGGATGAATGTGTGGTGTAATGTGTTAGATAAGTGTTTGTAAATAAAGTTCTGTGCATGTTTATGGCCCAGTATGTCAGCTTGTTCAGTCTCATGCCGATAAATTTGTGTGCGGCGCTCCGTTAGCGTTATTTCCGCGACGTACGAACGAAATCAGGACCTACGAACAAGACGTTATTTTCACCCCCGAGCTACGACAGAATCGAGCTGCGAACGGTCCTTAGGTCCGGAACTCGTTCGTAACTCGCGGGTTTCCTGTATCTATCTATCTATCTATCTATCTATCTATCTATCTATCTATCTATCTATCTATCTATCTATCTATCTATCTATCTATCTATCTATCTATCTATATATATGTATGTATTATTTTCTTTCAATTGTACTATAGTTATTGTTCTGATGAAATTGAATGAATAAAAAAAACTATATCATGTATGTCACTACCTTACCATCATGATTAAATTAATCTCAGTGTTAATCACAACCTCTGCAATAACCTGTCACACAACCTGTGTAGTTTATGTTAGTTATATGAAATATATATCATGTCCATTTAAGCTTACCTGTCAAATACTGATTCATACAAATGCATCCTGCTTGCACCTTTACACTCTACCATGTTGTTATTTACTATATTTCTTTTGGACCTTGTATTTATTAAATTTCTTTCTCTTGTTTTGTAGCCTTATTGCATGCTTTAGTATTTCTTCCAATAATGTTCAGTCAGGTCATCTGGACAGTTTCATTTTTTTTTGTTGAGAGACATTTTGTCCTTCATCCAAAGGACTTTTTCAATGGTCAACTGAAGAAATAAGACAAATATTTGTTAGTTTATGGTTTAAAAAAAGGTTTCTTTTTCAGTGTGTTTGTGACTTCTTCTATCGAAGATTGAATAAGTCCTTTGGATGAAGGTTGAAATGTCTCTGAACAACAACAACAACAACAAAAGTCCAGATGACCTGAATGAACATTGTTGGATTTTTTTATCTGAATTTTTGAGCATGAACCTTTAGTATTTATTGTTTATAGTGAGTCAAATCGGTTCTTCTCATCCTGAACATTTCTTTGCATTGTTGACCTTGTGTTCAACTGCACATGATGAATAAACAACATAATATTTGACAAACAGCGGGAGAGTTTAGGCTTTTTGTCCTCAACATGTGGCGGTTGTTGTCAGAAAGCTGACCTGCTGCTCTCTCTACAAGTTAATGCTCAAATTGACCAAAGTCCATCTGCAACTGCTTCAAATTTCTCCCCATCTGTTCTTTCTGCTGCCACACACACACTGAAAACCCAAGAGCTGCAAAGTAACTTAAGAGAAATGTGTCCCATTTTCCATTCATTGTCGCATCAGAAAATGTGAAACCTTATACCTCAGTGAGCTGGTGGCAGATTGTGTTGATGGAACACCTTTTTTTAAACCATAAATGAACAAATGTTTGTCTTGTTTCAAGGAAAAAAAACTTTCAGTATCAGTGAAAATTTAATCTCACACCCTGCTACTTTCCAGCTCCATCCATTTAAATCAGGATGTCCGATGTTTGCATGAAATAATCACACTATCAAAGCCTGAGAGTCAGGAACAGATGTATCAAAACACAAGTCCATTCTGTAATGATTTAATATTTATGTAATGTAAATACATACATGAAACCTGGCTTTTCTCTGCAGCTGCATCAGCGTGTCTGATTAAATAATAAATGAAAGACTGTAGAACGGTGCTTCTTATTCAATATTGTTTTATGACCTCACTTCGTGTCGTTCTTTTTATTTGATCAGGCGCTCATCTTGCACGTCAAACGTGGTTACGGCTGCTGACTCTTCAGTTTTTCCTCTTCAACCAAGCGTAGCACGTGCACGTAAATGTACCGTATGTGAACTTTCGCTGCCTTTCAGCATGAAATCATGACAAGATGGTCACCCTTCAACACAATGTCTTGCTTGAAGAAGAGATGCAAACTAAATACAATTATTAGCAGTGATAGTTATTTCTTTCATTTAGAAACCACTTCTTCCTGATCATAACTGAATATTTGTAAACATTTGTGATGAGATATCATGAAGAAATGACACTAATATACTGACACCAGCCTGCTCTCATGAAAAACCTTAAAGGTTCAGTATGCAGTTTCTGTAGAACTGCAGCAGTTAGAAATATTTTCAACAGGCAAAGCATTCTGATCCCTCCCCCTCAGAGCCATATGTGGCTCTGCCCCCTTGTGGTCTGTTGAATTTCAAATTCAAGCTCTGTTTTTATTGGCTGATTCAAATTCAAGCTCTGTTTTTATTGGCTGGTTACAAACTCTGTTTTTATTGGCTGGAAAATGGCGGGTCACCTTTTCTTTTTAGAAATGCTTATTTACCACCTGGAGAAGCAAGGGGACAATATTTTTTTTAATTTTTTTTCAGAGATTACCTGGCTAACATCAGTCTGTCAGGAGGTAGTGACAGAGTGAAGAAATATGTTCATAAAAAAAGCTACATACTGCAGCTTTAATGCCAAGAAAAATCATATTTGTATTGAGCATGCATCATTTTCAACACCATTTTTATTATATCATTATAGGATGACACCATGCTTTGGGGCAGCTGGTTGAGCTGCCACCTCTCAGCAAGACGGTCGCCAGATCGAATCCCGGCCCCTCTGGGTGGAGTTAGCATGTTCTCTCTGTGCATGCGTGGGTTTTCTCCAGGTACTCGCGTTTACTCCCACAGACCAAAAACATGCATGTTAGGCTGATGTGGTAACTCTAAATTGTGCCCAGGTGTGAGTGAGAGAGTGAATGGTTGTTTGTCGCTATGTGTCTCTGTGATGGACTGGAGATCTGTTCAGGATCCGCGCCAGTTGCACAGTGATGGCTGGACATGCAGTGACTCCCACAACCCGAAAAGGAAGAAGTGAATAAAAGATAACGGACGGATGGATGGATGGACACCATGCTCCATACTTTATATTAACCATTTGAGGTGCTTTACCTGTGTTCTAAAAAGATGGGCAAACAGCCCAAAATGCACCTACCGTAATTTCCGGCCTATAAGTCACAGTTTTTTTAAACTAATTTTCATGTCCTGCAACTTTTGGGGCAAAGCGACATATTTATGGATTTTTCCCCATATTTTTAGACCAATTTTTGGCTGAGATATGACAGTTTCCATTCATTCTGACAAAAAAAAAGGAGCAGTACCACTTTCGGCCGCTAGGGTCCACCGACTGTTCCCAGCTCATGTGTCCAACAGAAGCCTCCTCTGCTCGGACTCACTCTGTTGCAGCACGGCTTCCTGCTCTCTGGAGCTCTGAACTACTGTTACCTTGTTGGCAAAATAACTCATGAACCACACGACAGATTTTGATGAAACTTACAGAAAGTAATCACTGAATGGACATTTACAACGTATTAGCTTTAGGAGATGTTTGAGCGAAAATTCGATTTATTCACAATTTATTTTCACAGCGAGCGCGACCGTTTGGAAGACCGTCAAAGCGAAACAATTTAAATCCAGCTGATCTGACCATTACGTGAATTTATTAAGGAAAGGTTAAGCTAAGAAACATCTTTGCTATAATTTTCAGCAAACAAATAATTGTTTTTACCGTGTTAATCTTGTAAAGTCCTTCCATGCTAGCTCGCTCCTGTGGCCGCCATTTTCAGCAGGGCAAATGACGCGCTGACGCGTCGCGGTGATGCATAATAGATGCAACTTAAATAGAGTTGCAACACGTTTATGGATTTTTCCAATGTATTGCCAATAATTGGACAAAGCGACTTATAGAGAGGTGAGACTTATCAGGTGGAAAATACGGTAATGTTTTATATGCTATTAGTACTTAGTGTTTACAGTTTATGTTTTTCTTAGTTCATATCTTAGATGTTATTACTGTTCTTCTGTTACATTTTATTGTTGAATGTAACTGGGACCCTACATACATAATTTCGTTCCACCACATGTACCACATGAGATGTGAATGAAAAATGAATCTCTGACTCTAAACACATGCTCACATAGACACCAGCATAAACACTTTTGTCTGTTTTTGGCTTTCGGCAGTGAGCGATAAATAACTACACACGACATAAAGACTTGAACATGAAGCAAATGCTTGGATTCATCTTCATCATCTGCTTCTGCAGCCTCATTTTCTATCTCATCAAACGTGTGCAGTTTCTCTCCGGGGAGGGCTGTGAATACTTTTTACTCAACAGGCCTCACTAAACCAACATCTACACTAAGCAAAACATTCCCTCTTGACATTCTTCCTGAATTATGTGATGCAAAGAAGAAAAAAAACATAAAATAGGAAGTTACTTATCTTTACTATCAGAGTGGCATTTCGTAGACGAGATGAAGAGATCTCAGATGTTTCAGTGGGGTGAACATGGCGGCCACCAGATCAGAGGTTTACGACTTCAACTGGAACTAGATGTTTCAGCTCCACTCCCCAACATCCTTTTCTTTTCTCCGCTCCTCTGTTTGTACACACGGACTTCCCTTCACCGCCACCCTCGCTCATTCAGCCACCATCTATCTCTTCATTCCCCTCGTCCATCCCCCTCTGCTACTCCCACGTATTTCTTGTCTCCCATTCCCGCAGTGTATTTGTTTTTCCATCAAATTGAATTAGCAGAATCAAAAGGTATCCAGAACATCCCCTCACAAAGTTGAGTTAGGGAGAAGAAGACATAGAAGATGAAAGGAAGTGCAGCACAGTTCAAATGCAGGTCTTGTAGTGTGTGCATTGCATGGGGGGTGGGGGGCTGTTGACCTTTGCCTGGACCTAGCTAGAAAAGCATCCCTCCTTCCTCGGAGCCTTAGAAGGATATTAAAGTTGGAGCTGGGACCGAACCTTAGAAAATACAAGAACAGGGCATGAGTCCAGGCTTGTATGTCTTCTTTTTGCCAGAAGGAACAGAAGAGAGGTTCATTCTTTAAAACATCTTCAGTTGATCCCAAAGCTGCTGCTGGAGTTCTCATGAGGCATTGGATGAGATCATATAGCTCCAGTTTGAGATTCTCCATTGGCTCCCTGTCAAATTCAGAATAGAATATAAAATTTTACTTCTAACCTACAAAGCTCTCAACAACCTAGCTCCATTTTATATTACAGATCGTATTGTTCCATATTTTTCTCGAAGACCCCGAGGAGGGAAACATGTCAGGAGACAGAGGGAGAAGAGGAAAGGGAAGAATGTAGGACTGAGGGTTGCAACTCTAAATGTGGGGACAATGACAGGCAAAGGTAGAGAGCTGGCTGACATGATGCAGAGAAGAAAGGTAGATGTTTTATGTGTCCAAGAGACCAAGTGGAAGGGCAGCAAGGCTCGCAGCATTGGAGCAGGGTTCAAACTGTTTTACCATGGTGTGGATAGAAAGAGAAATGGAGTAGGGGTGGTCCTGAAGGAGGAGTTGGCAAAGAATGTAGTAGAGGTGAAGAGAGTGTCAGATAGGGTGATGTGCCTGAAGGTAGAAGTAGAAGGTCTGATGCTAAACATAGTCAGTGGTTATGCTCCACAGGTTGGATGTGATGGGGAGGAGAAAATTGGAAAGATTTGGATGAAGTGATAGAGAGTATTCCCAGGGAGGAAAGAGTGGTGATTGGAGCAGACCTGAATGGACATGTTGGTGAAGGAAACAGAGGGGATGAGGAAGTGATGGGTAGGTTTGGTGTCAAGGAAAGAAACCAGGAAGGACAGATGGTGGTGGATTTTGCCAAGAGAATGGAAATGGCTATAGTCAATACCTATTTCCAAAAGAGGGAGGAACATAGAGTGACCTATAAGAGTGGAGGAAGGAGTACACAGGTCGACTACATTCTGTGTAGAAGAGGAAACCTGAGGGAGATTGGAGACTGTAAGGTTGTGGCAGGGGAGAGCGTGGCCAGACAGCATCGGATGGTTGTGTGTAGAATGACTGTTGTTGCGAAGAAGAGAAAAAGAGTAAAATCAGAGAAGAAGACCAAATGGTGGAAGCTAAGAAGGAAGAATGTTGTGAGAAATTCAGAGACGAGCTGTTAAAGGCTCTGGGTGGTAAGAAAGAGCTTCCAAGTGACTGGGCTACTACAGCAACAGTAATTAGAGAGACAGGTAGGAAGGTACTTGGTGTGTCATCTGGACAGAGAATGGATGATAAGGAAACCTGGTGGTGGAATAGTGAAGTGCAGGATGCCATTCAAAGAAAGAGATTAGCCAAGAAGAAATATGACAGTGAGAGGACTGAAGAGAGGAGACAGGAATATAAGGAGATGGGACATAGAGCAAAGAGGGAAGTAGCTAAGGCAAAGCAGAGGGCGTACAATGAGTTGTATGGGAGACTGGACACTAAAGAGGGCGAGAAAGACTTGTACTGATTGGCAAGACAGAGGGATCAGGCTGGAAAGGATGTGCAGCAGGTTAGGCTTATTAAAGATGGGAATGGTAATGTTCTAACAAGTGAGGAGAGTGTGATGGGAAGATGGAAGGAGTACTTTGAGGAGCTAATGAATGAAGAGAATGAAAGAGAAAGAAGAGTAGAGGTCACAAACCGTGTTTCCATCTATTTTCATTTCGAATTTTGAGCTAATTTTTGAAATCTCGCAAAAATGTAAATACAAATTAATGCGGATCAGAAGTGTTTCCATCAACTGGCTTGAAGCGCATCTACCAGGCCACGCACAGCGTCATTACGTCAGACGTCAGCGTCATTACGTCAGACGTCAGCGTTACGCATGTCTACAGTAAACAGGAAGTAGCGGTTGAAAACAGAACCCGACCACACATCTCGGCAAAATGGAGAGAATATTTCAGGTATGTGTTGCTATCGGGCAAGTTGTATTTATTCTGTCATGCCAACTAGTTTTAGCGATGTTACATGTTGTCCGGAGCGGAAACAGCTGATCAGTCACATGACGTAAATGTTCGCTACGGCAGAACTGAGTCGGCAAATCTGTTTCCATCTGTCGTTTTGCGCATCAGCTCTGTTTCGAAACCCCCAAAAACCACCTCAAGCGAGCGTATCAACTTTTGAGCGAATTAGAGGAAGTTAACTCGAATTTTGCCGTTTCCATTCAGCTTTTCTGATGCGATGCTTCAAAATGCGCATCTAGAAACCTTGATGGAAACACGGCTATAGAAACCGTGGACCAGGAAGTGGGAAAGATTAATGAGGGTGAAGTCCGGAAAGCTCTGAAAAGAATGAAGAAGGGGAAGTCAGTAGGACCTGATGACATACCAGTGGAGGTTTGGAAATGTCTTGGAGAGATGGCAGTGAGGTTTTTGACTCAAATATTTAATGGAATATTTGAGGGTGAGAAAATGCCTAAAGAATGGAGAAGAAGTGTGCTGGTTCCCATTTTTAAGAACAAGGGTGATGTACAGAGTTGTAGCAACTACAGGGGAATTAAGTTGATGAGCCACACGATGAAGATCTGGGAGAGAGTTGTGGAAGCAAGACTTAGACAAGAGGTGACTATCTGTGAGCAGCAGTATGGTTTCATGCCAAGAAAGAGCACCACAGATGCCATCTTTGCTTTGAGGATGTTGATAGAGAAGTACAGAGAGGGTCAGAAAGAACTCCATTGTGTGTTTGTGGATTTAGAAAAAGCATATGACAGGGTGCCAAGAGAGGAGGTGTGGTATTGCATGAGGAAATCTGGAGTGGCAGAAAAGTATGTTAGACTGGTACAGGACATGTATGAAGACAGCAGGACAGTGGTGAGATGTGCTGTAGGAGTGACAGATAGCTTCAAGGTGGAGGTGGGATTGCATCAAGGATCGGCTCTGAGCCCCTTCTTGTTTGCTCTGGTGATGGACCGACTAACAGATGAGGTCAGGCAGGAATCCCCATGGACTATGATGTTTGCAGATGACATTGTGATATGTGGTGAGAACAGGGAACAGGTGGAAGAGAACTTGGAGAGGTGGAGGTATTCACTTGAAAGAAGAGGAATGAAAGTCAGCCGTAGTAAGACAGAGTACATGTGTGTGAATGAGAGGGAGGCTGGTGGAACAGTGAGGCTACAAGGAGCAGAGGTCACAAAGGTGCAGGACTTCAAGTACTTGGGGTCCACTGTCCAGGAAAATGGGAAATGTGGTAAAGAGGTGAAAAGAGAGTCCAGGCAGGATGGAGTGGATGGAGAAAAGTTTCAGGAGTGATTTGTGACAAAAAGGTGTCAGCAAAGGTCAAAGGAAAAGTTTACAAGACAGTGGTGAGACCAGCTATATTGTATGGTCTGGAGACAGTGTCATTGAAAAAAAGACAGGAGAAAGAACTGGAAGTGGCAGAAATGAAGATGCTGAGGTTCTCCTTAGGAGTGACAAGGATGGATAAGAATGAGATCATCAGAGGTACAGCACCTGTTGACAGTGCTGGACTGGCCATCGGGCATACTGGGCAAATGCACGGTGGGCCGTCGGTGATTTATGCGATTTATGGGCCGCCCGGGCGGTCCTGTCACTCATGAACCAAAAAAATAAATTATAGCTATTTTTTTGTCAATCGCGACGGCCGATTGGTTGATTTTCTTGAACGACATCGAGCTAATCCAATGAAATCTCTCAGCACTCTTCCGACCAGCCCCTCCCCTTCACTCGCCATCAAGCTGCTGCGGTTGTGAAACCTGACACCAGCGTGCCTGACAGAAACTGGACTGAGGTGCTCACACGGAGCTGAGGAAAAGTTCCTCCCTACCTGCAGCTGAGAGGAGGACGAGTGATAGACAGGACTCAAGGAGTGACGTGACGTCTGCTCTATGCGACCTGAGTTTCAGCACGGCATCTTGCAGCACGCGTTAGCATTATTAGCATGTTGTTGCGGTCTCCTGTTTTGTTGTTAAAAGACCAGCGCAAATTCAAAAGCTGTGCATGGACGCTGCTTCACAAGATCTGCAGCAGCAACACGTCACTTGAACGGACTAACCACATCATCCGAACGTGAACGAAGAAAACAGCTTGTAAACACCGATCAGCAGCTGCAACTTTTATCAGGTAATTCAAATCATTCCAGATCAATAACACAAATTGTAGGAGTTTTTAATGATCTCTGAATCATGTCTGAAATGTTGTTGATGTGCAGGCTTTACTGAACGCTGCTAAGACGTCTTCCATCACGTCAACACTTCAGCACTTTATGAAAAAACTCAGACTGATAGTGTCAGCATGTCCTGGAGCCCTGATGATGAGAGATGATGAGAGATTCAACCACCTCAACTGCTCAAAAAGAGGTATTGTTCTTTTACGATTACTGTACTATTACCTTTTTAATTTAAAATTATAATCTTATTAACTTTTTTTAACTTGTCTGGGCCTCTGGACATTCAAAAAACAAAACAAAACAATTGTAGAAACGTTTCATCTTTCATCAGAAAGACTTCCTCAGTCTGAGGTGCTGTATTCAGCTCAGTCTTGTAAATATCACCCTCTCACTGTGGAAACTCTGGAACAACCTGCCCCCCAACATTAGACAGGCCTCCTCCCTTCAAATCCCTGCTAAAAAAATCATCTTTTCTCTATTATTTCAAACTGTGTGAGCTGACGTAGTGTATATATATTTTTTTACTGTGTTTTCATTTTAATATTGTTCTTATACATTTTTATTATACTTTTACCGCTGTTAATATCATAATTTTTACCATTGGTGTGTGATACTGTTCTGTACATTTTTAAACCTCTTTTGTGTTGTGTGTGTGAAGCACCTTGATAACAGTTTATCTGTTTTAACTGTGCTATATAAATAAAATAGACTTGACTTGACTCACAGTGGATCAACCAGTTTGTTGATGACAGCTGAAACCAGCTGCTCACATGAGCAAGGAGGACCATCAGCCTAACAATGGATCGTTAGCACCCTGATGGTTGTTTGCTATTCACAGAGGGCTGAGTGATACTAGCAACAACAGCATTGTAAGAGGGGGACAGTTGAACCCAGAGGCCTCCACCTCTGTTTAATGATGGACGGTTTCTTTTCACAAAGATGACCTCCTTTACTCCTCTCTCAAACCATCGTTCCTCTCTATCAAGGATGTGAACATCTTCATCCCTGAAAGAGTTGGCCTATACAAACGTATTGTTCACTTGAAACATTTTCAAAATAATCATTTTATAAGTCTTTTTTGTAAACATATTATTTGTTTAGTGAAGTAAAGACACTATTTTTTATATAAAGCAAGTATTTCTTTATTCATTCAACCTTCATTTATGATATTGAAATCAAGAAATACCTTATTTTTTATCAAAAGTATTTATGTTTAATAAAGTCAAGAAAGACCATTATGTTTTTTGAATATTTTTAATTGGTAATTATTTTATTAAAACATTTAAATTTTTTATGTATTGTGACAGAGGGTTCTTGTTAGCAGCTGCTGAAAGTAACTAATAAATTAACTTAGTAATCTAACTTAGTTACTTTCCAAATCAAGTAATCAGTAACTTAACTAAGTTACTTTTCCCAAGGACTAATCAGTAACTTAACTAAGTTACTTTTTCAATGTAACTATGCCATCACTGTGGGCCACTCTGCTCAAAATGCCCGGGCTGATTTTTTGTCCCAGTCCAGCCCTGCCTGTTGAACAACTGGGAGATAAAGTTAGGGAGGCCATGCAGACTGAGATGGTTTGGACATGTCCAGAGGAGGGACAGTGGGTATATTGGTAGAAGGATGTTAGAAATGCAGCTGCCAGGAAAAAGACAAAGAGGGAGGCCAAAGAGGAGATACATGGATGCAGTTAGAGAGGACATGAAGGTAGTTGGAGTGAGGACAGATGATGCAGAGGACAGAGTGAGGTGGAGGAGGATGACTCACTGTGGCGACCCCTGAAAAGGGAAAAGCCAAAAGAAGAAGAAGAAGAAGATTGTTCCATATTTTCCTAATAGAGCACTTCACTCTCAGACTGCAGGTTTACTTGTGCTCCCTAGAGTTTCCAAAAGCAGAACGGGAGGAAGATCTTTCAGTTATCAGGCTCCTCTCTTGTGGAACCAACTTCCAGTTTCTGTCCGTGAGGCTGACTGTCTAGGGCCTAGACTCTCTAGGCTTTAGACAAGGGCTATTCAACTGGCGGCCCGCAGGTGACCAGTCCGGCCCACCATTTTGGGGGTTCTGGTTTTAGTTTGGGTTTTGGGTTCTGTTTATTGCATTTATGATGCAATACAACAAAATAAACAAATCTAAACGGTAACAGATCATTGTAATACAGTACTGTACTTGGTTTGAGCATAATGTCTTTAATTGCTGGATGTCCAGCCCCTGAGCTGCTGACTTTCAGAAACTGTGACCCGGAGCAGTTTAGTTGAATGGTCTTGCTTTACAATTTCCTTTTTGATAAACTGTAAGGCTTAAGATATTAAGGCTGCCTTGGCTTTCCTGAGTTATTCCTTAGGTTGTTTTCACACACGATAGTCCGGTGGGCTCGATCCGATTGGGGACCAATATTCAGAACATTTGTTTACATTTTCAGCTGGTGCGGTTCACATTCACACTGCACTGAGTCAATCTGTTCCCCACCCCTCGCCTGTGGTGGCACTGTACCAAGAACTACTGAAGAAAACAACATAAAACATCTGAAGAAGACACTTCTTCTTCTCTGAAATATAAAACAAAAATTGAGTGGCATCAAATTGAGCAGTTTTAGGATATTTGTCATTTTTCAACAATGGACCCAGCATAAAGTGGAAGATGAGGCAGAAGACCATGGAGAATGTTGTTTTTCTCACAAGGCGGCCAACGGCTCCGTATGTAAGAGAAGGCTTGTTTTGGTTGCATTTCCCCAGAATGACCTGTGCTGTAGTCCACTTCCTGCTTTTGGAGCAGTGTCCGGTCTGCTTGCATTCACACTGAATTAGAACCGTGCCAGAGTTCACTTCAACCGAACCGAGACCTAGGTTTTTAGGCAGACCAGAGTTCGCTTTTTTGGTTCGTATCAGTTCAATTACGCATTCAAACCTCCCCAAACTAACTGGACTTTCTAGACAAACAAACTAGAGTTTGATTAAAGCAGACTAAACAGGGCTGGTGTGAATGCACCCTTAGTTTTGCTGCTATAGGCTTAAGCCCCCAGTAGCTCTGCGTTGGGCCGAACGCCGCTGCACGCCGTGCGAGCGCCGCGGCACAAGCCTTTGAATGCGGGCGTGAACGCGCCAAGCTCAAATTTTACAACCGCTTACGCGCGCGTTGTCTCACAATAAACTGCCCGGCGGCGGACTGTTTTGTATGAGACACAAATGTATTAAATTCCTCTTCTTCATCGCTGATCTGGACTTTTCTTTTGTTTTTTTGCCAAAAGTCAAGTGATCGCTTGAAGCGGTCACCATTCGCTTCCTCCTCCGATGAGGAGGAATGAATGAATTTGTCACGAGCGAACTAAAGTCATGTCCAACGTGGATGCGCCAGGTTCTAAATATTTCCTGGTGGGCTGTGGGCTGCAGGACCAGCGCTCCCTGTTTTTATTTTATTTTTTAGAACTTTTTATTAACATATACCGTATTTTCCGGTGTATAGGTCGCACCTTTTTATGGTTTTTTTCAAGGCCTGCGACCTATACTCAGGTGCGACCTATATATGGCTTGTTTATGTTTATGTTTATTAAATTTGTTCATTTTTTTACAAAAGAAACAATACAAGACAATCCCATAAATGATAATGTACAAAATATAAAAAAATGAAAGGTAGCAGAAAGAAGAATAAATCTTATTATATCTGCCCCTTTTTTCAACAATCAGATTAAACAATAATAATCTTCAACCAACAGTACAAAATGACTAACTCTTTCTAATTTTCTAACTAATACAATACACATTACGCTATTTCATTTTTTTTAACACATTCGTTTTGATCATTTTCTTAAATGTAAACATTGACTTGGCATTTTTAACTACATTCTCCAAGCCATTCCATAATCTAATTCCCTGGATTGAGGTAGAACGTCCCTTCAAACTAGTTCTGAATTGTGGTTTTACAAACATCTCTGTCCCCTTAAGATTATAACAACTTTGTCTTTTAACAAAATGCATTTGGATATTTAAAGGTAATGCATTATTTTGAGCCCTATACATAACTGATAAAATATTATAGTCTACCAAATCATGGAACTTCAATAACTTTAGTTGATAAAATAATGTACTTGATGGATGACGGTAATGTTTTCTAGTGATAATTCTTACAGCTCTTTTCTGTAATACAAAAATAGGCTTTGTGATTGTTTTACACACATTCCCCCAAACATCAATACAATAGATTAAGTGTGGAACAATGATTGTGTTATACAACAAATACAGAGCTTTATCATTCAATAGGTCTCTGACTTTGTACAGTACTGCAATCGATTTAGCTATTTTTATTCTTACAGAATTTATGTGTTGTTTCCATGTCAGTTTGTCATCAATGATAACACCCAAAAACTTCACCTCACTCACTCTACAAATCTCAACACCCTCAATTTTGAGTGGAACATCAACAGTTTTCTTTTTATTACTGAATATCATGTAATTAGTTTTTTCTAGATTTAATGATAATTTATTTATTTTAAACCAAGTTTGTAGTTTGACAAATTTTGCTTGTTATCACTTTCGGCAAAACAAATTTTTAAATCCAGCTCATTTCACAATTACGTTCATTTATTAAGGAAAAGTTCAGCTCAGACACATATTTGCTATAATTTTTATCAAACAAATAATTGTTTTTAAGTGTTAATCTTCTTAAAAGCCTTGCTGTGCGCTCCTGTGGCAGACATTTGCAGCAGAGCTAAACGTAGGTGCGACCTATACACCAGTGCAACCTATCTAGGGATTTTTCCAATCTATTGGTGATAATTGGACAATGCGACCTATACTCCGGTGCGACCTATACACCAAAAAATATGGTAAACACAAAATCCCGCTGCGCAGCCTGTGCCTTTTCTTTTACCACCCGAGCTGTCAATCAAATCAGTAGGCGTGTCAGCAAATGACCAATCAGCGACCTCAGTTTGTCCCGTAGGTACACGCTCCGCCCTGCTTCTGCTCAAATGATGTCAAGTATTTGGAGCAAAAGCGCTGGAGCTCACACAGAGCTATAATGTGAACTGCCTGGCGCGTCGCGCGACGTGCTGCACAACGAACAGCTATACTGGAGGCTTGAGAAGGTGCTATTTATAAGACTGAGTTTACTGCAGCTCTTCAGACTGAAGAAGTCTTCTGGATAAAAGAGGAAATGCTACAACAAAGAAGGACCTGTCCAGAGGACCTGAATCAAACTTGTTACCTGGATTATCGAGCATGCATCAGGACCTCATGAAAAATGATTCGGAGGAACTCTTGAAAACTTAGCACAATATTCTCCATTCAACTGGAACATGAAGAAGCTGGAGATCGATAAGTCAAACACTGGGCTGAACACTTGGCTGCAGATGAGTTGGAAATGATAAATCGTGCATGATGGCAGGGTGCCAGTGGGGTTTGCACACAGGAACAGAGAAACTGTGAAGTTATGGAGCAGAGTGGAAGGATGACAAGAAGGATGTGTGAGCAGCCAGCAATAGTTTGCCTCGGTCAGCTTGAACCTTGTTCAAAATGAACGTCAAAATGTGTGTTTCTTTGTTTTTGTTTTGGTGCAGCCATGTTGTATTTTTGTGCACTGGGGCCGTACATCAACTTGTAAGAAAATACCAGTGCACATGTTGGAACCTGAAAGTTGAAGCCAGAGCAGATCCAGCATCTCCACAGGATGATCCTAATACGACTATGTCCTGCTGCTGCCATGTCAACAAACAACAACTGTTCAGAGTCCGGGTGGTGGGGACATTTTGTCCAGTAATAATACAACAGTTGAACTGCACCTTTAATATGAAAGTCCAGTCTACACACCCAACACTCCCAGCACACTAACAGGCTGTCACACTGTCAGTCACCATGTAACATGATGCTATGTTAAGTCTCAAACTGAACTTATAAAAATGCATATGTGAACTAACAGCAGCAAGATAAGAACTATAATATTTGAATCAACAAATTAACATCTTACAAAAAGATCTGAAGTACAGTAGTCCCTCGGTTATCAAGGAGGGTTACGTTCCAGACACCCTCGTGACAGGTGAAAAACTGCAAAGTAGGAACGTTATATTTATTTTAGTATTTATACATGTATAAGGCTTTACAAACCCTTCCCACACTCTTGCAATCTTCTAAACTCTTAAACCTATTCAATAACAATCATATACGTATGTACTACAGTACTACAAACTTTTACTCACCAGCTCTGCAGACCAGCAGCTCTGTTCCGGTCGGACTCCGTTCTGGTTCTGCAGACCTACCCTGCAGCATGAAGTCCACCGCCCCGTCCAGGTTGATGTGCACGTGGATAATTGAGCTTCAGGATTGTTTGGCTTATTAAAGATGGGAATGGTAATGTTCTAACAAGTGAGGAGAGTGTGATGGGAAGATGGAAGGATTACTTTGAGGAGCTAATGAATGAAGAGAATGAAAGAGAAAGAAGAGTGGAGGTCATAGAAACTGTGGACCAGGAAGTGGGAAAGATTAGTGAGGGTGAAGTCCGGAAAGCTCTGAAAAGAATGAAGAAGGGGAAGGCAGTAGGACCTGATGACATACCAGTGGAGGTTTGGAAATGTCTTGGAGAGATGGCAGTGAGGTTTTTGACTCAAATATTTAATGGAATATTTGAGGGTGAGAAAATGCCTGAAGAATGGAGAAGAAGTGTGCTGGTTCCCATTTTTAAGAACAAGGGTGATGTACAGAGTTGTAGCAACTACAGGGGAATTAAGTTGATGAGCCACACGATGAAGATCTGGGAGAGAGTTGTGGAAGGAAGGCTTAGACAAGAGGTGACTATCTGTGAGCAGCAGTATGGTTTCATGCCAAGAAAGAGCACCACAGATGCCATCTTTGCTTTGAGGATGTTGATAGAGAAGTACAGAGAGGGTCAGAAAGAACTCCATTGTGTGTTTGTGGATTTAGAAAAAGCATATGACAGGGTGCCAAGAGAGGAGGTGTGGTATTGCATGAGGAAATCTGGAGTGGCAGAAAAGTATGTTAGACTGGTACAGGACATGTATGAGGACAGCAGGACATGTATGAGGACAGCAGGACATGTATGAGGACAGCAGGACAGTGGTGAGATGTGCTGTAGGAGTGACAGATAGCTTCAAGGTGGAGGTGGGAGTGCATCAAGGATCGGCTCTGAGCCCCTTCTTGTTTGCTCTGGTGATGGACCGACTAACAGATGAGGTCAGGCAGGAATCCCCATGGACTATGATGTTTGCAGATGACATTGTGATCTGTGGTGAGAACAGGGAACAGGTGGAAGAGAACTTGGAGAGGTGGAGGTATTCACTTGAAAGAAGAGGAATGAAAGTCAGCCGTAGTAAGACAGAGTACATGTGTGTGAATGAGAGGGAGGCCAGTGGAACAGTGAGGCTACAAGGAGCAGAGGTCACAAAGGTGCAGGACTTCAAGTACTTGGGGTCCACTGTCCAGGAAAATGGGAAATGTGGTAAAGAGGTGAAAAAGAGAGTCCAGGCAGGATGGAGTGGATGGAGAAAAGTTTCAGGAGTGATTTGTGACAAAAAGGTGTCAGCAAAGGTCAAAGGAAAAGTTTACAAGACAGTGGTGAGACCAGCTATGTTGT
>JBBPBX010019867.1:32773-44011 GCA_038048925.1 Garcialebias charrua | reverse complement strand
CAGTCACTTGGATTTCAGTGTCACAGATTTTGAGGACCCCTCCTCCAACAAAAGGGGGGTGTACTCTCACTCTCTACCACAGGTAGTAGACTGTGTGGAGGTCCGAGGATCCCACACCACAGACGCTGTACTGTCCTCTGGGACAGGTAATTCAGCCATCAGCCAAGCTTTCGATGAAACCTTGGTTCAAGAGCTTTTGAGTATAGAACTACTCAGAGATGACATAGTTCTTACAGACTCAAAGAGCACCTCTTCAGTCATGAAGTGGGAAGACACACATCACAACGACAGTGACGCACCGCGGTCTGACCAGTCAGACACACCAGCGACTGCGCCGACAGTTGTGACACACCTGAATTACGCAGAAAGAGGTAAACGTACGGAGAAACGTTGGCCGAAGCCTATGAGGTTCCTGTACAAGCTTCCCGATACACTGCGTGAACGGCTTAAACCAAACCATGGCATCTTAACTCGTGCCCAAGGCCTTGACAATCTCAAGGTCCCCACCAATCTCAAAGAACTACAAAGTTTTCTTGGCGTGTGTAACTACTCGAACCAGTTCATAGAGAACTATGCAGACCTTGCAAAGCCACTGACTGAACTCCTAAAGAAAGACGTCCCATTTGTCTGGACTGACAAACAGCAGCAGGCAATGGACGCTCTTATAGACAGGATCAAGTCAGCCCCATGTTTAGTCTACCCAGACTACAACAAAGAGCTTTACTTGGAAGTGGGCTTCTCAGCTCGTTGCATAAGTGCTGGTCTGTACCAAATACACGACAGAGACAAACGTGTAGTGGCCTACGCCAGCAAAACGATGGCGGGCCCCGAGTTGAGATTCTCAGACTGTGAGAAAGCTCTACTGACCACAGTGTGGGCAGTTAAACATTTCTCCAGCTACATTGGTGGACAGAAAATCATTGTGGAAACACAACACCAGCCAGTGACTTTTCTTAACAGTGAACGCATCAGAGATGGTGTGGTGACAAACTCACGTGTTGCAACGTGGCTCATGGCGCTTCAAAGTTTTAACCTAGACATACGTTATGGTCAAAACAAGAAGTCTCATCTGGGGACGGACTTGGCAATCTGCCAGAAGTGTACACAAGATGTACCAGCCACCCAGCCGCCGGTTGAGGTTAAACCCCCAGTAACTGAAGACCCGAATCACCACTTCTTTGATGACAATATCTGCAAAGATATGACAACATTGTACGTGGATGGATCTTCATTCCTCCGCGACAAGATCTGCAGAGCAGGTGTTGGAGGGGTCCTCCTCCAAGACCAAGAGCAGATAACTTTCAGCTACAAATTAGGATCTCAGACTTCTCAGTACGCTGAGATTGCAGGAATCCTAATAGCTCTCCAGATGGTAGTAGAACGCTCCATCAAGACCCTAGTCATCTGCACTGACTCTAACTATGCTCGTTTGAGTTTCGCTTGTCACCTTGCTGTGTGGAAACAGAACGGTTTCCTAACAAGCGACAGAAAAGTGGTCAAACACAAAGAGCTTTTCATGGCATGTGATCACTTGGTGACATCACACGACTTACAGATCTACTGGAAGAAAGTTCCAGGACATTCTAGAGTCCCAGGCGATGACAAGCACTACAATGACATTGCGGATTCCTTAGCCAAAGAAGGAGCCGACGAAGGTCCTCTATGGTCCTTCGACTCCTCCTGGTTGATCAAGACTCTGTCAACACAACCTGCTGTTGAGGTTATGGCAGTCACACGTGCACAGGCCGCGGCCAGACCTGCTGACAACGCAGTCTCTGTACGGCCTGCACTGACTGACCCAGACATCATCCAACAGCAAAAGTCGGATCCTGCTATCAACTCCATGATACTGTACCTGACTGATCCAGACAAAAACACTCCGTCTAAAGACGAACTGGATTCCGATCCAGACCTTAAAGTCCTTTACCAGCTGCGCAAACAGCTAAAACTAATCAAGGGCATCCTAACTTTCGCTCATGGACCAACGTCCTCACCTGTGTTCGTGGTTCCCCATGACCAAAGGGGGGTGATGTTAGTTCATGCCCATGATCTCCCGTCCGCAGGACACAAAGGAGATAAAGCCACGCTGACGGCATTAAAACAAATTGCCTATTGGCCTGGAATGAAAAAGGATGTCAAGGACTACATTGAAGGGTGCGTGGTCTGTGGCCAGTTTCAGCCAACCAGACCACTTCACAGAGCACCACTGCAAAGTAGAGGCATTGCATTCCCATGGTCTGACCTCCAGATCGACTGGGTTGGACCACTCACTAAGAGCTCTAGAGGAAATAAATATTTTCTCACGGTAACCTGTGCATTTACCAAATGGGTAGAATGCCTACCAGCTCCTAACGACACAGCACAAACAACTGCTATGTTGTTAATGAATCATATATTCTCAAGGTTTGGACTTCCCCTTCGGGTGAACTCAGACCAAGGTACACACTTCACAGGTGAAGTGATGAAAGAACTGTGGAAGACGCTAGGCGTCAAGGCCAACTTTCATGTCGGCTACCACCCACAGGCTTCAGGCCAAGTCGAGAGAGCAAACAGAACTGTGGTGAGTATTTTGAAGAAATACGTGGCCGCAAATCACAAGGACTGGGATGTGAAACTCCCTCTGGTCCTCATGGCCATAAGAGCCACTCCACACACATCAACTGGCATCTCTCCCTTCGAGATGATGACCGGTCGACAAATGACTCTCCCTCTACACCTGTTGTACCAACCAGGTGACGCCGTCATGGCGACAGCCTACACTACACAACAATACATGAAAGATTCGAATGTACACCTCAGAAACACTTTTGCTTTCGCCCAGAAAAACCTGGAAAGGTCCGCTGAAGGACGCAAGGCGTACTATGACCAGAAGGCCTCTCACAATGAACTCCAAGTGGGAGACAGAGTCTGGTACTATACGTTCGCCCCAACAACCGGGAAAGGAGAGTCCGGGACCGGAACTCTCGCCCGCAAACTAATGCCCAGGTGGACTGGACCTCATCTGATAACAGACAAAGTGTCCTCAGTCGTCTACGAGATCAAAATCAGCAAAGGCCGTAAAGAGCCAATTGCTAAATGGGTACATCGAAATCAGATCAAACCTTACAAGGCGTTCAATGACTCCACAAAAGACAAAGATCTCACAAACTCACCGACTTCATGGGATAATAAGGTCGTCCAAACACAAGTTAGTAAATAAACTAATCAGGTTTAAACTACCATCACTGCACTAAAACCATAGATATACGGAAGGATCTGTGTTCGGATATTCCCGGAAATGGCCCGCAATGATCCTTAAAAAATCCCAAAATCTGGATACTTATCTTCGGCAGATCCAAAATAAATGTGGCTGTTATTTGTCAAGGGCCTGCCAAAGATAAGTATCCGGATTT
This sequence comes from Garcialebias charrua, assembly GCA_038048925.1. Taxonomy (NCBI): domain Eukaryota; kingdom Metazoa; phylum Chordata; class Actinopteri; order Cyprinodontiformes; family Rivulidae; genus Garcialebias; species Garcialebias charrua. The sequence goes on along the minus strand of JBBPBX010019867.1, from coordinate 40,619 downwards.
TGGGATCTTGGGATTTTTTAAGGATCATTGCGGTCCATTTCCGGGAATATCCGGAAATATAAGTATAAGTATATGTGAAGGATACGGAGATATACTACATCAGATCTTACCGTATATCTAAGGTTTTAGTGCAGTGCATATTTCCCACCCTATAAGTCGCCTTGTCCAACTTGATCTTAGAAACGCTAAGCCTAACACCCACAACATAAAACTAATTTTAACAAACGTTTAAATCAACAGGATCTAACGTGCCATTTGTTATTAAGAAGCTAAGACCTATCTTTTTGTGTCTCCCTAGGATCACGATGAAATCACTCCTAGTAATCTTCACCCTCTTGGGAACCATCCAAGAAGGACAGGCTGAGGTTGTGACCCTTGGACCCACCTCAGGCATCAGTCTTAGGGACCAACCCGGACTGCTCGTCACAGATTGTCAGCTGTACACTCGGAAGGTCTTCGTCCGCTTCGATCCCCAAACGGTGATCAATCAGCACATCAAAATCAAAGACGAATGGACTAACGAAACATGGTACACTTTACCAATCCAGAATGCAAGAGGTCAAACCCGACACATGTTAAAGCAGCTACGTAAGTTCACCCTCACACAACAAGAGCTGAGCGGAACGCGTAGACGAAAAAAGAGTGTCCTTAGTGGGCTTCTCAATGCTGCCTCCGCCATTGGATCTCTTTTTGGCTTAGGTCTGTCTACAATCAACAGTGTCAGCATAACGTCCTTAAAACAACACGTTAATGACATACAGAAGGAATTCCCATGGATCAGAACACAAATGGATCGGCAACAAACACAGTTAACTCACGTGACCGAAACGGTTCAGAAGACCGTCTTAGTGTTGAACACTCACACCAAAGAAATCAAGGTCGTCGCACAAATGGTTAATGAGCTAAAACGCAAGGTAGAATGGGACTATGCCTTCGCACATGCGATAGATAGTATCCTTGCTGACATGCTTAGAGATATCAGCTCATCAGTCGATGCGCTAGTTACAGGCAGAATCCCGCCCTATCTAGTCTCTCTAGACATGGTAACAGACATCCTTAACACCGCTACAAAAGAAAAAGTGAGATCAATCCAGGCTCAACTGGCTTACACTCTCGGTAGCGCGGTCCCGATTTATGTTGATCATCGAGAATGCGAATTCGGGTTCATTATCAATCTACCTATCGTCTCTATGGACAACATTTACAGACTGAAAGATGTCATTAATGTCGGAAATTGGAATGGTGAGAATCACATCAAAATCCATACTCCAAAAGTGGTTGCTTATCACGAAAGCGACCCCACAACCTATCTAGCTCCAAACCTCCAGATGTGTACCCTCACTCACGAGATACACTACCTGTGTACAAGTAGACCTTTTATGTGGAATCATGCCGCAGGCATTTGCGGAATCACCCCGATTCTAAAGAACTCAAAGTGTTCAACGACCATAACCCCGCGCCACCTGGTCACTGCTGCCCAAGCAGAAAGGATTGGGTCGCGGTGGTTGGTCAACACTCCCGACAGAAATGCAGTCATGGTCTATGATCGCCCCGGGTCCATTCGACATTTGAATCTACCAGATAAAACAATGTGGATTAGAGTCCCAAAAGGAAAAACCATACACATTGGTGATCTGACGCTTTATTATCTCGATCCTGAACGGTGGGAAACGACTCTAGAATACCCTGAGTACCTCGCAAACATGAGCCTACAGATAGACCCCGGTACCGTAAAGCAAATCCTATTCGAAGGAACTAAAATCGTCGATGTAGAACAAATAAACCAGGTTCTAAAGACTCTCAAATCTGAAACCAGAACTCCGCTTCCACCCATCACTTACGCATGGTCCAGCGCTGACACGCTAATCATAGTCGTGATAGTAATGCTTTCCATTGTAGTTAGCGGTCTAGCCGGTATAGTTGCGATTCTATTCCGCCAAGTCCAATCGCTTCAAGCCCAACTAGACGATTATAAGAAAAGTCGCGCACCCAAGGCGAAATTCTTAAAAAACAGGAAACCCAGAGTGGGCAGCGTGGGTAGCGTGCTGGAATCTGACGACAAGAGTGTGTCGAAGCAGTGAAACGTTGTTTCCTTGTTGTTTAGTCATTACTGTTGTCATTAGTTGAGATACTGTTTGGTTCTGAACACTCCCAGCCAAAAAGGTTTTATATTAACATTGGTTAATGAATGATATGGATTTAACTATGCCAACATGCAGTTCATTTTGTTAAATCGCAATCGTTGAAGAGTCAATGTAGTTTAAAGCTACCCAAGGTACCATAAACTACACTGGTCTCACAATTTCTAAATTGAACCGATTCGATCGTTTCTATTCTAGATTATCTATTCATTTTGATGAGTCTCGCCATAGACTTCAAAATTTATTAGGAATACCAAATCCTACGTCGTTCGTCTAAAAGACAACAGACATTTAGATCAAACTATATTTCATTTTTATTTTAGTTTAACCTAAACTAAGTAATGAATGGAGGAATAGTTTGGAATTAGAGGCCTTCGTTACAGAAGCCCTCCAAAATTTTATAGGTACAAATCCCTATATCTAATTTACAGAATTGATCCACCCCTTAATTGGTAAGTGTAGCTGATCTAAACCATGATAGCTTACATACCAGGTGCATATAGGTAAGGCTTAATGTAAAATCCCAATCATAAGCCCACCTTAAAAACCACATAATTGCATGACACATAGAACCAGAGTGGCACTGACTGGAAACCAACCAGCCAACAACCTTCGATGTGGGGACCTGCAGCTCCAACGCTTGGTCTTCAACCTTCATCCAAGGGTCGCCTCCTCTGCGTCAATCGAGGGATCCCCTCTACATGCTGATTATGAAAACAATTGTTGCTGATGAAATCACCAACTCTAATCGTGGTGGAATTACTGCTGTGGGATTATCGCTGTGGATTATAAGACTTTGTTTTCCAAAGGATCACAGACTTTGTTTTCCAAGAGTTAACAGACTTTGTTTTCCAAAGGATTAAAAGCTTTTCGCAATGGGATTACCTCCGAACAGTATGGAATTTCCAAAAACTTTATGGGATTATAATTTTTGATTTTTCTTTTCCACTTGCTGGATTACTTCAAGATCAAAGACAGTTCAAGGTTTCCTTTCGTGTTGGACCCCATCCCCAAGGACTGGCGATGGCTTCCAAAAGGGGGGAGATGTAGTGGACCTACCCAGAGTCAAATTAAGGTTTTTGAACTGTCCAGAGATGATCTTTACTGACCTCTCAGTAAAGCAAGACATTTATCACAAAATCATTCCATTAGTTGTAATCAGAATATAGTCACCAAAAGAGACTATTTCTACCTTTGATTTTATTCTAATGTAATCAAAAGAATAACTTTTGTCATTTTCATGATATATGTTATATGCTGTTATTCTTTAAATGTGAAACATCAATGTGTCATTTCTGCAAGTGAAAAGGTGTCAAAGTTCAGCTAAAATGTCAAACTGACTTACACTGAAATTGTTTTTGTCGAGTTTCAGCTAAAACTCTCATCTAGCGTCTGAAAGTCTCTCACTCAGATACTTTTCCTAAACAATTTCCTTCTCTGTGCTGAATTTCACCTTGAATAGTGATAACAAGTGGACCAATGAAAAAGAGACAAGTTTCTCTCCTCTCTAAGTCTCTTTTTAAGTTCTAACTGTGCGGAAACGCTTCAGTCTTTGAATGGACAGAGAGTTTGAATGGACAGAGACCTGAAAGCTCTCTGCCTTGCAGCTGGTCAAGCTTGGTCAAGAGCCAAAGACTAACTTGTCAGCTAGAACTGATGGACGCCTCCATCCAGTTCCCCGAGCAAAAGCTCCAAAGTTCCTAATGAACTTTCTTTGAGAAACATCTCGTCTTGAAGTCGGCCAGAAGCTGCCACATGTTTCTGACGGCTGACGCGGATCCGAGGAGACGTTGGAAGTAAACGACCAGTTCAGACGTACGAGGGCCGGAAGGACTCTGTGCACCTGGGAGGCTGGTAATATCTTTATCAGACGCATCGTCAAAAGGTAAAGCTGTTTACAAACGTACCTGGGATTTAGCCGAAGTCGGATGGAAAGTGTCATCTCTGGTTACACTCGAGATAAATAACTTAATCTCTCCAACCTCTTATTCCTCCTTTTCCCTTTCCCTCTCAATCTTAAGCTGGAAACTATTTTAAGCTGAAGAGCCCCTCAGACTAAATATGTGTAACATCTAGTATTTATGTCTGTTGTGTTAAATCAAGTGTGCTGACGTATTTGAATTGAAAGAAAGTGAAATCATGTCAATCAAGTGTAATGGTGTTAATTTAGTTGATTTATTTTAAATAAATGATAGTGTCTCTTTGACATATCAAACTAAGTTAACGTGTCCATTGTCACTTAATGGCTCTGTTTATTTATCCATCATAAAGATCACAGAAATATTGAATAAACTGAAAAAGAAGAGAATCCGTGAAATTACTATTCAATCTGAATAAGTAAATTAAGGTAAAAAGGAGGTCAGTATTAAACTGACCCCCTCTAAACCCTTTACATTATTATTATTATTATTATTAACCCGGTAAAATCTGGTGAACGTGCTCAGGGAAGCCCATGATGCAGCAGCACATATTGCATCCAGTGGAGCCCCCTTCAGGGCAGCCCAGGAAACGGACATGTTCCTGGTAGAATGAGCCCTTTTGCCGACTGGCAAGGGATCATGCCCAACCGCATAGGCGTGGCAGATGACTTCCACAATCCAGTGGGAGAGGCGCTGTTTGGAAAGAGGACAACCCAACCTAGGGCCTCCGTAGCACATAAACTTCTGGTCCGACTGTCATATAGCAGCAGTAGCTGCCACGTACGCCTCCAACGCTCTCACAGTAGTTCAGATCCCTCGCCACAAGCAGGCAGAAAACTCACCAGCCTTAATGGTAGGTTACAGTAAGAGCGAGATAACACCTTTGGTACAAATGCAATGTTGGGCCACAAGGTAACATCAGAGCCCTCAGGGCCCCACCTGAGACATGAGGGGCTGACGGAGAGAGCATGTAATTCGCCAATCCTCTATAATAGTCAGCAGAAAGGCCGTCTTGCATGAAAGCCATTTGAGTTCTACCTGCGTCGATGGCTCAAATGAAGGGTAGCACAGAGCATTGAGAACCAAGGGACAGGTCCCAACTTGGTACCCGTGTAACTGTCGGTGGGTACAACCTGCGGGCACCGCGTAGAAAAAGAGACACTAAATTATGGCTTCCCCCGGTACGGCCATCAACGCTGGCATGGTTAGAAGATATTGCTGCCATATAGACCTTAAGCATCGAGGGAGTACTACCCTTATTGAGGAGAGACTGGAGAAACTCCAGAATGGTGGGTACTGTACATGAGACTGGATCCTCATTGTGATCGGAACACCATTGGGAAAACAGATGCCACCTTTTTTCATACTGCTGACGAGTAGAGGGTGCCCTGGCACCCAAGATGGTGCGTCCGACAAGGCTCGAAACTCTGGTCAGCTGCTGCCCTGGCCCTGCAGTGGCCACACCCCCAGCTGAAGACATTGAGGGTTGGAGTACCACAGCAATCCCCCAGCTGAGACAGCAAGACTCTCCTGGTCAGAAGATGCCATGGGACCTCCTTACATAGGCTCCACAGCAGTAGAAACCATGGCCAAGCTGGTCAACGCGAGGCCACCCGTAACATCATTTGGCCCTCCTCTAGCCTCTGTGAAAGGTTGGCCAAATCAGAGAAAGGAGTGGGAAGGCATATAAAAGGAACTTCGGCCAAGGATGAGTCAGCGCGTCCTAACCTAGCGCACCAGATGCCCCCGTAAGGGAGTACCACAGGGGACACTGGATTGATTCCTCTGTTCCAAAAATGTCCACCTACGCCTGACCAAAACGGTCCCAAATCATCTACGTTACATCACTGTGGAGGGACCACTCCTCCAGGGCAGACCCCTGGCAGGAGAGAAAATCTGCAACCTGATTGTGTCTTCCTGGTAAGTATGCTACCTGCAGGGTGAACAGACGAGTGGAGGCCCATTCCAGGAGCATCCTGAACACTCTGAGAAGTTGTGCTGACCTGGTGCTCCCTTGGTGGTTGATGTGGTAGACAGCAGAGGTGTTGTCCGACCGAACGAGGACATGCCTCCCCTCCAGGTGGGGTAGGAAGTGCCTGAGTCCCAAATGCATTGCACGCAGCTCAAGCACATCCATATGCTGGGAGCGGTCTCTTACGTCCCAATGGCCGTGGGCCTCTCTGTGAAAGGAACATGAGGGAGACCCTATATTGTGTCTTTAAACACATATAGTGCTACCCAGATGTAAAGGATTTTAACAGGGGTCAGTATTAAGCTGACCTCTTTATCCTTAACACTAGGATGACTGAATTTTCAAGATCCTGAGGACAAACCCCCTCCTTCTCTTCAACCATTAGTAGGCCATTAACTGCCTTTTGTTATAAATATGCGTGCACACAACTCAGACACCCCCACCACACCAGACTGCATTCCAATGTTTACACCAGGTAAGTAAGTCTCTGCTTGCACTTCCCCCCTTAGTCAGAAGAGAGGCCCTGACCAATTCACACATAACAGACCCTGAAGTTATCTCACAGTTGAACATTTTGGGACATCCACTGAACGGAAAGCTTTGTCTGCTCCAGAACAAGTTTATGCATACAATTGTCTTATTCTGCTATGCTGATTATCCTATAACCCTGATGGTTTTTTTAATTAAACTATAGCTTACAGGCTGATGGTCCTCCTTGATCATGTGAGCAGCTGGTTTCAGGCTGTCATCAGCCAACTGGTTGTGTAACACTGTGAGAGGGTGCTATTTATAAGACTGAGCTGAACCCAGCACCTCAGACTGAGGAAGTCTTTCGGACGAAAGACGAAACGTTTCTACAATTTTTTGCTTTGTTTTTTTTGTTTTTTTGTTTTTTGAATGTCCAGAGGACCAGACTTAGCTTTTTTAGATTTTTCTACCTGGATTATTGAGCATGCATCAGGCTATAACCCTGATGTTCTGTCAAATAAATTATTTTGCTTACAAGTACTGTATCTCTCCTTGTCCTTGGCACATGTATATACGGTGCGTTCCGACACATGCAGGTGGCCCATTGCTGTGTTCTACAACATGCTTGACCTATTGTTGTCCGTCACCTGACGGACCGACACATGTCACATGACATGAAGTCAACTGACGGACCGACATAGGTCACATGACCTAAAGTCAAGTGACGGACCAACACAGGTCACATGACCTGAGGTCAACTGAAAAAACGACACAGGTCACACGACATGAAATCAACTGACGGACCGACACTGGTCATTCGACATGAGGTCAACTGATGGGCCGACACAGGTCACATGACCTGAGGTCAACTGACGGACCAACGCAGGTCACATGACCTGAGGTCAACTGACGGACCGACATAGGTCACATGACCTGAGGTCAACTGACGGACCGACACAGGTCACATGACCTGAGGTCATGTGATGGACCAACACAGGTCACATGACCTGAGGTCAACTGACACAACGACACAGGTCACACGACATGAAGTTAACTGACGGACCAACACAGGTCACATGACCTGAGGTCAACTGACAAAACGACACAGGTCACACAACTTGAGGTCAATTGACGTACCGACATAGGTCACATGGCATGAGGTCAACTGATGGACCGACATAGGTCACGTGACCTGAGATAAAGTGACGGATCAACACAGGTCACATGACCTGAGGTCAACTGACAAAACAACACAGGTCACACGACATGAAGTCAACTGAAGGACCGACACAGGTCACATGACCTGAGGTCAACTGACACAACGACACAGGTCACACAGCATGAGG
>JBBPBX010019867.1:0-31502 GCA_038048925.1 Garcialebias charrua | reverse complement strand
GTGAAAGTTTTTGGGTGTTATCATTGATGACAAACTGACATGGAAACAACACATAAATTCTGTAAGAATAAAAATAGCTAAATCGATTGCAGTACTGTACAAAGTCAGAGACCTATTGAATGATAAAGCTCTGTATTTGTTGTATAACACAATCATTGTTCCACACTTAATCTATTGTATTGATGTTTGGGGGAATGTGTGTAAAACAATCACAAAGCCTATTTTTGTATTACAGAAAAGAGCTGTAAGAATTATCACTAGAAAACATTACTGTCATCCATCAAGTACATTATTTTATCAACTGAAGTTATTGAAGTTCCATGATTTGGTAGATTATAATATTTTATCAGTCATGTATAGGGCTCAGAATAACGCATTACGGTACCTTTAAATATCCAAATGCATTTTGTTAAAAGTCAAAGTTGTTATAATCTTAAGGGGACAGAGATATGGTGTAGTGGCTAAGGCTTTTGACTTGGGACCTGAAGGACGCGGGTTCGCGCCCCGGCCACTACACACCTTGGGGTGTCTATGAGTGCACATCTAATTCTCCAGCTCCCCGAGCGCTGACTACGGCTGCTCGCTGCACCACCTGGTGGTGGTTGGGTTAAATGCAGAAGACCAATTTCGTCTGTCAAGTATGGGAAACATACACAGATGACAAATGTGACAAATTATTATTATTATTATATTTGTAAAACCAAAATTCAGAACTAGTTTAAAGGGATGGTCTACCTCAATCCAGAGCATTGGATTATGGAATGGTTTGGAGAATGACTTTAAAAATGCCATGTCAATGTGTACATTAAAAAAAAGATCAAAACTGAATTGTTAAAAAATATATATATATATATATAAAGTAGCGTAATGTGTATTGTATTAGTGAGACAGTTAGAAAGAGTTAATCATTTTGTTCTGTTACTGGAAGATTATTATTGTTTGAACTGATTGTTTGAAAAAAGGGGCAGATATAATAAGATTTATTCTTCTTTCTGCTACCTTTCATTTTATATTTTGTATTCTTATCGTTTATGGGATTGTTTTGTATTGTATTTTTAAATGAATACATTTTATAAACATATAAATAAAGTGGTCATCAAATGCAGAGAAAGTTATATTTTACCTGTTTGTTTATAGGTAGTTTTATCAATACATTCTGCCATGTCCGGCCTTTTGAGGACATTCATGAGCTTGATGTGACCCAAAATGAAAATGAGTTTGACACGCCGGCACTGGGTGATATATACATGTAGGATAATGTAAACAGGGCTGTCAGAGTTGCAATGAGTTTATGTTAGGTGGGTGAATGATCTGATCATCTGCAGTAATCCACATTATTAGCAGAAGTAGAGGGCCCCAAACCAAATTTTGCTTAGGGCCCCATGAAGGCTTGGGCCGGCCCTGCTGTGGAGGGACCACTCCCCCAGGGCAGACCCCTGGCGGGAGAGAAAATCTGCATCCTGATTGTGTCGTCCTGGTAAGTATGCTACCCGCAGGGTGAACAGACGAGTGGAGGTCCATTCCAGGAGCATCGTGAACACTCTGAGAAGTTGTGCTGACCTGGTGCTCCCTTGGTGGTTGATGTGGTAGACAGCAGAGGTGTTGTCCGACCGAACGAGGACATGCCTCCCCTCCAGGTGGGGTAGGAAGTGCCTGAGTGCCAAATGCATTGCACGCAGCTCCAGCACATTCATATGCTGGGAGTGGTCTCTTGCGTCCCAATGGCCGTGGGCCTCTCTGTGCTACCACACAGTACCCCACCCTGTAGAGCTGGCACTTGTTGTGACCACTTCCCTGCAACACACTACTACTCTCATGGGGACACCCTTGAACAAATAATCTTTGTCCCTCCATGGAGTCAGGGCATTCAGACATGGCCACGTCACTGTAAGCCTGTGATGTCTGTGCTGTCTGGCATCCAGGCAAAAACTGTTGAGCCACCTTTGCAAGGGGCGAAGAGACAGTAGGCCCAAGGGTACGACCCGCGTGACAGAGGTCAGTTTGCCTAGTAGCCGTAAGAATGCGACGTAGGGGAACTGCCTGCCCAACTTGAACCGACCGGTCAATTGGAGTATGTCGCCCCCCCCTTGGACAGAAGGGCGCGCTGTCATGGAGGATGAATCCAGCATCACTCCAAGAAAAGTGATAGTTTGTGAAGGAATCACGTAGCTCTTCTCCAGATTGACGTTGAGGCCCAACCGGGACACGTGAGCGAGCAGACGATCCGTGTCGCGAAGGACGCATGCCTGAGACGGGGCGCAAAGAAGCCAATCGTCTAGGTATGGTAGGACCTTTATTCCGCAGGCCTACAGGGGAGAGAGAGCTGCCTTCACACGCCGTGTGAACACCCTCGGGGAAAGGGAAAGTCAGAATGGAAGCACACAGAACTGCCAGTAGCGACCCTGATAGGCAAACCTGAGAAAGCGGCGATGCTCTACCGTAACGGGCACATGAAAATAAGCTTCCTTCATATCTATTGAAGTGAACCACTCTCCCCTCCTGACAGCCTGAAGGACCTCTGCTGTCGTGATTATGTGGAAGGGCAGCACCTTTAGGTACTGATTGAGTCCCCTCAGATCTAAAATGGGACGGAACCCGCCCAACCTCTTTTGTATGAGGAAGTAGGTTGAGTAGTAGCCTCTGGGCTGATGCAGAGGGTCCACTGCTTCGATCACACCTTTGGCCAGGAGGGTAGAAAGCTCCTGGTCCAGCGCTTGAGCCTTCACTGGTTTGGAAATCACAGTCATTTTGACCCGGCGTGACATAAGAGGCCACCGTCGGAACTGTAGCCAGTAACCATGGGTCAGGGTGGCAACCCCCCATGGGTCTACGGCGTGAGCAGCCCAGTAACTGAGCTGCTGATGGGAAAAGTATCCGACGGCCGGCCTGGTGGCATCACCGTCTCCCTCCATGGTCCCCCTGTGGGAGGGCGAAGGCCAGAGCTCTTGTCCCGCACAACTGGTTGACGGGCCGACTCACGAAAGCCCCAGCTGGGTCTAAGCTGACCCTCACGAGGGTAAACACCCCTCGGGGGGTCACAATCCCGAGACTGCGGCTGACTACTCAGGACCCTGGTCCGCCTTTTAGTAAACAATGACAACTTTGTACCTTGTAAAGATGTCCGTCTTTCTGGTCAGAGAGGGTCTCAGTCGTGGAAGTAAGAGGTTTGTTTGTCCAGTTATATCCAAACACCGATCCCAGCGTGTTTACAACTTTCAGCTTCCCAGCATCCGCGTCTGACCGAGTCAGGGTAGTGGCAAACATTTCCAGTTGAGTTTCAGAATAAACATTCCTTAGAAGGAATTTTCATTCAAGGTTAGAACTTTTACGCTCGAAGTCAGGTTTTCACAGCTTGTGTGCAGTGAACCCTCTGCTGATAGAACGGGGGTCTTTGGCATTTGACCCAGCGTCCCACAGCTTAAAGAGAAAGTTTCACATCCCACTTCCTCGTAGAACTGGAAGTTCCAGGAAGTTTTAAACTTTTAAAGAGGATCTGACATCAGTGACTTGCTCCTTCCCGATTGGTTCGTTCGACCAGTGGGAGGGAGTTACTTGAGGTCATTTCCAGTCAGACAGTGAATGTTAGTTTAGAAGAACAGAGAAGAAGATGTTTAGAGAAAGACAAGGAGTTGTGGAGCCAGCCTCATGAAAACAACTGATTACTGTTTTCTAATTTCTAAACAAAACTGAGACATTCAGTCTGACACATCATTCAACTTTGGACAGAGTTATTTGATTCATGTGTCCACATATTAAGAATGCACCATGAACATTAACAATGATCATTCAACATGAGGGGCGGCCGTGGCGTAGTGGTAATGGCAGTCATCCCCCGATCGGAAGGTTGGCGGTTCGAATCCCGGTTCCCCACACCATGTGTCGTTGTGTCCTTGGGCAAGACACTTAACCCCGAGTTGCTCCCTGTAGGACTGGAAAGCACCTTGCATGGTAGTCTGCCGCTACCGGTGTATGAATGTGTGTAGCACTTTGAGATTTTCACTAATGAAAAGTGCGTTATAAATTGAATTCATTATTATTATTATTATTATTATTATTATTACATATTGAAAAATAACACTGCTCATGCAAATAACACAAGGTTATGCATTAATTATATTTGAATTAGCACAAAGTAAAAGAATAAGAGCGTCTCTTGTGATTGAATTTGTGTCTTTGTTCAAATTAATAAAATAAACAGTTTCACTGTAGGCTCTCAGAGAAAATGTACCTCACTGAGGGATTCAGTGATGAGGTGTGTCCACTACAGCCTTCAGAGACCAGGGTCTGGTCCACTACAAGATAGAGACAAACAATCATATTCATTCATTCAACCTTTATTTAGTCAGGTAAATCTTATTGAGTCTTGTGGACTCATTTACAAAAGCGACTTGTTAAAACTAAAGAACGATGACCAGCAATGGTAGAATTTCCTTAAACAATAAACAATAGAAAAACAAAAGAGAGAAATAAATACCCTGATGCTGCTCAATAATCCAGGTAGAAAAATCTAAAAAAGCTAAGTCTGGTCCTCTGGACATTCAAAAAACTAAACAAAACAAAGCAATACATTTTTTTTGTAGAAACGTTTCATCTTTCGTTCGAAAGACTTCCTCAGTCTGAGAAGCTGTGTTCAGCTCAGTCTTATAAATAGCACCCTCTCACAGTGTTACACAACCAGTTGGCTGATGACAGCCGAAACCAGCTGCTCACATGATCAAGGAGGACCATCAGCCTAACGATGGATCGTTAGCACCCTGATGGTTGTTTGCTATTCAGAGAAATACATTTTTTTTTTTTTTTAAACAAAGTATCAAAAACTAGCAAAACATTATAAGGTAGATGTATAAAATCAAAGACAAGCACATATCTGCATTGGTTTTTGCCAGGATTAAAATGAAAAGCACATAAAATAAATGGTATAAAAAAACAAACAAAAAAATTACATTAAATACAACATTACAATAAACAATTTGTTTTATAATCATATGATAAATGTATGAAATGATCTGATATGATATCTGATATACATACTAGATTATGTATAATTTTATTTTCACTTGTTAAAAGAAATTTAATTTGTACGCATCCTTTATGATTGTCCATTGTTGTCATCCCTCTTTGTTTAAATTCAGGTCTCTCAGACTCAATGGGATTAACCTGATAAATAAAGTCAAGTCAATGTTATTTATATAGCACAGTTAAAACAGATAAACTGTTATCAAGGTGCTTCACACACACAACATAAAAGAGGTTTAAAAATTTACAGAACAGTATCACACATCAATAGTAACAATTATGATATTAACAGCAGTAAAAGTATAATAAAAATGTATAAGAACAATATTAAAATGAAAACACAGTAAAAAATATATACACTACGTCAGCTCACACAGTTTGAAACACCAGAGAGAACAGATGGGTTTTTAGCAGGGATTTGAACATGTGAAGGGAGGAGCCTGTCTAATGTTGGGGGGGAGGTTGTTCCAGAGTTTGGGGCCGGTGACTGAAAACGCCCGATCTCCACGGAGCTTCAGTCGTGTTTTTCAAATAAATATTAATTCAAATAAAGGTTGAATTCATATAATATATGCTAAATGACATGATGTATGGGGTGGCACGTGGCTCATTTGGTAGAGCGGTTGACTCTGAGTGAGAAGGTCCCTTACTTCATGCTCTATGGTTGATGTCATTGCCTTTAAAGTGCAAACTACAGATAACACTGAGACAGAGCATCACCCTAAAATGCTCTGGATTATCCTTTAAAGCCTCCTCCCTTCTTGTGCTATGAATGAAACAGACTAAAGTTAGCTTTGGGTTGCTCCTGGTCTGGAGGGGGGTTGTTAATCCTGGAACACAGTTCACTCGGAGCAACAAGATGTCTGCGTTATTACTGAGGAGACTGAAGGAGAACAAAAACCAGGAGGAAGAGGAGAAACACTGAACACAAAAACACTGAAATCAACGGTGCCAACACTTCCGTTCGGCCGAGTGTGTGTGGGTTCGGCCCTGTGGCTCCACATGTGCACACACACACTCATATGTGTGCACGTGTGTTGGCGGGATAATTCGTAATCCAAAGTGCACTGAGTGGGAGGATGAGGAGGAGAGGCCGGGGATGGGTTTAGGAGAAGCAGCGAGAGAGAGAGAGAGAGAGAAGTGGCATCACACGAATCCACCGTGCACAGAAAGAGTCGGAGCAGCCGCCCACGCCGGCCAGAGGTGAGCGCTGGTCCTCCCACGGTAATTACCTCCTCTCCGGTGTTTCTCTCTGACAAACACCCACACTGCAAACATGTTGTGACCCCGCAGCTGCCGCTCCCGCCCAGGAACTCTGAGGATCTCCACAGCTGGAGTAAAGAATGACCACTGATCTGACGGCAAAGACACAACATCACCGTGTGCACCCTCTCCATCGTCCTCTTCACAAACCATCCCGGGTCACATTATTTAGATTGTTGTCTTTTAAATTCTGTAAAACCTCATCTGTGAAACAGTGGGACGTCTTCTGAAGCAGGTTCCATGTCAACGATAACTGAGTTCATGTGAACAGCACCGAAACCAAATGGATCTCTGCTGTCTGACAGGAAAACACTGGCAGTGTGGTCCATATCAACCATTATCAAATCAGGCACTTTCAAATATCAACGTGATGCTGTAAAAGAGCTATGATTTGTATTGTATTGTATAATTTTATTCATTTCATATTAAAACAATGACAACTTTTAAAAGAAAAAATAAACAAAAACATAAAATGAAAGGAAGCAGAAGAAGAAAACATTTCGTATCATATCTGCTCCTTATCAAACAATCAATTCAAACATTAATATACATATTTGTAATACAAAAGTATACAATCTCATCAGAATTAGACAGTCACATCAAAATACCTAATATAATTTGTTAAATTAGAATCAACTTAAATGTTACTCTTCAACAGAATAGTTTTAATCATTTTCTTGAATATTAGTATGGACTTCACATTTTTTACATTGTCCTCTAGTCTATTCCAAAGATCAATTCCTCTTATTGTAGTAGACCTACCCTTTAAACTGGTTCTAAACTTAGGTTTAACAAACATTTCTGTTCCCTTTAAATTATAGCAACTAATCCTTTTCACAAAATAGGTTTGAATGTTAGATGGCAGTGAGGAAGTATGAGCCTTATACATAAGTAAAAGAATATTATAATCAACCAAATCATAAAACTTAAGTGATTTCAATTTACAAAATAGAGTATCAGAAGGATGACAATACGATTTCCTCATTATAATTCTTACAGCTCTTTTTTGCAAAATAAAAATAGGCTTAGTTGTTGTCCTACATGCTGTACCCCAAACATTTACACAATAAATTAAATGTGGAACTATAATTGTGTTATAAAGCAAATGTAGAGCAGTGTTATTTAACAAATCCCGTACTCCATACAATACTGCAATTGATTTAGATATTTTAGTTTTAACAATAGATATATGCTATTTTCCAAGATAGTCTGTCATCAATAATTAATGTGAAGGCAAGGCCAGGATATATTTTTATTTTTATATTTAATCAATGGTTGTGTAAACAGTATGTTTCTAAATGGAACTGATAAAGAAGAAATAATGAAGGTTGTTAAAAAAATTACTGACAAAAGATCAAAAGACTGTGAAGACATGGATATTGTTCATTGTTCTTTAGTTTTAGCAGGTCGCTTTCGTAAATGAGCCCTTGAGGTTCAAAAGATTTACCTGACTAAATAAAGGTTGAATGAATGAATGGATATGATGGTTGTCAAAGAAATTAAGTCATGTTATTGAGCCACATGTGAACAGGTGGACATGTACGGCATATGTAATTTGTCATTTTCAACTGGAATATTCCAAGACAGAATGAATATAGCTAAGGTGGTTCCTCCTTTTAAAAATGGTGACAAATGTGTATTTAACAACTACAGACCCATATCTTTGTTGCCACAATTCTCAAAAATTCTAGAAAAAAATATTTGTAACCAGATTTGACCTATTTCTTGATAAACATAACATTTTTAAGTAATAGTCAGTATGGGTTCAGATCAAATAACTCAACATCCATGGCTCTTATGGAGTTGATATAACAAGTTACTACAGCTGTATGCTGGTGAAGATTCTCAGTCATCCAGGACATGATAAATAAATAAAAAACGTTCAATACAGAAACAACTGGACTTTATTTGTAACAGAAGACGTTTCACTCTTCATCCGAGGAGCTTTCCACAACTGTCAATCAAAAACCTCAATGTATAAGTACATTTGTTGATTAAAAAAGCTTTTGACACAATAGAACACACCATTCTACTTGATACATTAAACAAATATGGGATTAGAGGACCAGCTGTGCAATGGATATGTAGTTACTTAAAAGACAGAAAACAGTTTGTACAAATAGATGATGTAAGATCTGACCTCTGCAGTGTTTCATGTGGAGTACCACAAGGTTCTGTACTTGGACCTAAGTTGTTTATTTTATATGTATGTGTCCGGTATCCTTAAATGTGTTGTCTTTGCTGATGATACCTCTTTCTTTTGTTTGGGTAAAGCCTTGGAACAGATGTTTGAGTTGATGAAGATGGAGTTTGTCAAAATACAAACGTGGTTTAAATTAAACAAGTTATCATTAAACCTTGATAAAACTAATTATATGATATTTAGTTAAAAAAAATTGTTGCTGTTCCTTTTAAAATTGATGGTGTTCAGATAAGCAAAGTTAATGAGGTGAAGTTTTTGGGTGTAAATATTGACGATAAACTGTCATGGAAACTGCACATAAATTCTGTAAAAACTAAAATATCTAAATCCATTGCAGTACTGTACAAAGTTAAAGACTTATTGAATGATAAAGCCTTGTATTTGCTGTATAATACAATTATAGTCCCGCATTTAATTTATTGTGTTGATGTTTGGGGAACAGTGTGTAAAACTATAACTAAGCCTATTTTTATTTTACAGAAAAGAGCTATAAGAATTATCACAAGAAAGCCTTACTGTCATCCATCAAGTATTTTATTTTATCAATTGAAATTACTGAAGTTTTATGATTTGGTGGACTTTAATATTCTTTCAGTAATGTAAAAAGCTCAGAACTACACACTACCTTCAAACAGCTGTCCGTCGAGCTGACGGACAGCTGCTCCCTCTAGCTTCTCTGTGGTCTTTATCATCAAACTGACCCGTTTATCGATCAGGACTAAAGTTGGTCCCCCTTCCAACTGAATTCGGTGTTCAGTGACTCAGAGAGCCGGACGGGACCGTCCAAAAAAACTCTTTCAGCCCAGGACCGGCCGCTGCACCCCACCGGTCATTCTGAGCGCATCTTGCCGGCCAGGTGAGCCCTCGAGCTGGGAGAGCCGTCCCATGAAGTCCCGGTGTTTCTTTGCCACTCTCACTGGATCCCAACTGAATCTCCCATTTGGACCTGTGGTTCTATCTGGTTCCAACAAGAATCGCAGGGAGGTATTTTTGCTGACCTTTCTGCTGTTCTCAGGGATTCTGTTACTGATCTCAGGGATTCAGCCCAATCCAGGACCCCTCACTAACTACAGTACACCAAATTACCGTATTCTCCGGCCTATGAGTCGCACCTTTTTGCCTACATTTCCAAGCCCTGCGACTTATAGGCCGGTGTGACTTATACGTGGATTTTTCGTTTTGTTTTTTTCACTTTGGTCAAAAAATTATCACTTAATTTAACGGTTTTTAACCGTCAAAGTGCATTTATCAAGAAAAGTTAAACTGAGACACACTTTTACTGTAATGTCAGCTAACATATATTTTTATGTGTTTATCTTTAAAGATCAAAGAGATGCAGGTCTGTTTGCTGCACTGCAGGTCTGTTGTTGCTGCGCGTGCTCGTTTTGTGACAAGATGTGAAAGATCTTTTTTGTAATACAACTATCTACCCTCATGGTTCTCCCCCTTTTCCTATCTAAGATTATTATTCTGAAAAAGGATAAGAAAGGCCGCGCTTATTGTAGCTGCAGCTTCGTACACTCTGTCCATCTTTTGGATGACTGTACGTACATGTTCTTGCTGTACCTCGGTGCAACGATAATAAAGGTTATTGTTATTCTGATAAACATATAAGTTCATGGGCGTAGCCAGGATTTTATGAGGGGCGGTTCGTTTAAAAGAAAGGTGGACCTTAAAAGAACAACACGCCTCGGTGGTTCACTGGAAACGCGTCGGTTTGCCACTCCATATTTTATCTCGACTCGGGTTCGATCCTCACTTGGTTGAACTTATTTTACGTTTGTCTTTTATTGGATTAAAAAAAAGAAGGAGTTTGTGTTATGCCTGTGGTTAACACAAACTCCTTTTTTTATCCAATAAAAGACAAACGTAAAATAAGTTAAACCAAGTGGGGATCGAACCCGAGTCAAGATAAAGTTTGGAGTGGCGACCCGACACGTTTCCAGTGAACCACCGAGGCGTGTTCACTGGTTCAACATTAGCGGCGTCTCCATACCTTCTCTTTCCACCTCTCTTAACACATAACTTGTGTTGTGCGGGACTTCGTAGGCAAAGTGGGCGGTTCGTTCGAACCCCCCCTCGCTACGCGCATGAAGTTGATGCTTCTTTATGCGGTCCACGGGCAGACCTTGTGACCAGGGTGGCGTATATCATCTTGTAACCCTGTTTCCAATTGCTGCTCCCCTTGCAAGGATTACCGGTACAACCTGAGTTGGAAAGATCTTCTCTATGTGTGTCTCATTTATTTAATGAGTTGATGATAGGATAATTACATTATCCAACAAGGAGGATTTATTATGCAACCTTATGTGCATGTGGTTTAAAATGTTACCCACAGAATAACTAGTAGAAGCTCATTGTCCTTCTTTACTTCACCTTTTTGTCTCTCTCAGAGGTTGGTGTTGATGAACATGCCCGTAGATGAGGACATGACCGTCCACTTCACCTCCACTCTGATGTCACTCATTCGCACAGCTTTGGACATCAAAATAGCTCGAGGTCAGGACACCTATGTCTCATAAACAAAACACCTTAAAATAAATTTATTTTTTACTTTTAAATTTTGGAAGCAAATCTGAGGCAAAACATTTTCATTCAACTTCATTAAAGTGTGCATGGATGTTTGTCACAGGTGGTGAGGACCGTATTGCTCTGGACTCCGAGCTGCAGAAGGAGATCAGTATTATTTGGCCTTATTTGCCCCAGAAGAACTTGGACCTACTGGTACCTATCAACAAAGGTCTGACTCTAACTGTGAAGGCAATTTCCAGTGTGCTGCTGAGACAAATGAGCAGTGACACTTAATGAAGTGTGTCTTTCCTCGCAGATACTGACATGACGGTGGGGAAGATCTACGCTTCGATGATGATAATGGACTACTTCAAACAGAACAAAGCCAAGAAACTGCGGCAGCAGCTGGAGGCTCAGGTCAGCACAGTCAAGTTTCTGTACACTTTAATTTGAGGGAAATGCATTTTTAGATTGGCAGACATGAAATTGGCAGACATGAAAACCATTCCCACAAGGTTGATTAGAGGAGGAAATGCTAATAGAAGTGGAATTTTGAACATATCCAATGTTGAAAATGACCACTTGTCACAAATTGAAGTGTAACATACTGCAAAAAATAAAACAAAATAATACAATTTGCAAGATTTTGGCAACAAAAGGAAGACACGTGCTCTATTTTTAAAAGACAAAGGTAGTTTGACATTGTCTTGTTGAAATAAGAAAAGCCTCCCCTGATTTCAAGTGCATTAAGAAATTTGCAAGCTAAATGCACTAATACACCTAAGTACACTGATAGGGTATGTGATCATGAGTGAGAGGTCCCTCTACTGTGTAGTCTTAAAGAATGCAGAATCAGTTACAGTAGTCCCTCGCTACTTTGCGACTCATTTATCGTGGACTCCCTCTATCGCGTTTTTTAAAATAAGATTGGACATGACACACAATTGGCTGATTGATGAATGCCACACAATCAGCATTGAATTTTTATTTAAAATAAGTTATTTTAAACGATTTAGCACCTGCTGCACATTTGTGCAGCCCAGAACCTCAGAAAAAGCTTCCTCTTGCAGCTTTGTGCAGCCCTTACTGCTGCAGGATAAACTTCCTGCTGGAGCTGAACAGCTGATCAGCTGCTCTCCTTGCAGAGTGGAGAAGTGGGTGTGACCAAAAGCGCTTGCAGGTGGCAAAGAGCAGAGGCGGCAGGGAGCTGAAATCACTGCATGCTGTGCTCTTTTAGAGCATTTATAAGGATAAGTCGACCCCCCTCTGTGATAAATTCAAGGAATGTTGCCTATCACTCAATCCAACCCAACTAATTAACTCTCCCACTAGACTAAACAAAAATTGTCCTGAAAAATTTTTCATAGACCTGTTCCTCACAAATGTCCTGGTACTGGTGTATTTGTTTATGTTTATTAAATTTTTATTAAATTTGTTCATTTTTTTTTTACAAAAGAAGCAATACAAGACAATCTCATAATGATAGTGTACAAAATGTAAAAAAATGAAAGGTAGCAGAAAGAAGAATAAATCTTATTATATCTGCCCCTTATCTCCAACAATCAGATTAAACAACAGTAGTCAAACCATGTAAACAATAATAATCTTCAACCAACTTTTTCCAACAATCAGGTTAAACAATAATATTCTTCAACCAACAGTACAAAATGACTAACTCTTTCTAATTTTCTAACTAATACTAATACAGTACAAAATGACTAACACTTTCTAATTTTCTAACTAATACAATACACATTACGTTATTTCACATATATTTTTTTAACACATTTGTTTTGATCATTTTTTTAAATGTAAACATTGACTTGGCATTTTTAACTACATTCTCCAAGCCATTCCATAATCTAATTCCCTGGATTGAGGTAGAACGTCCCTTCAAACTGGTTCTGAATTGTGGTTTTACAAACAACTCTGTTCCCTTAAGATTATAACAACTTTGTCTTTTAACAAAGTGCATTTGGATATTTAAAGGTAATGCATTATTTTGAGCTCTATACATAACTGATAAAATATTATAGTCTACCAAATCATGGAACTTCAATAATTTTAGTTGATAAAATAATGTACTTGATGGATGACGGTAATGCTTTCTAGTGATAATTCTTACAGCTCTTTTCTGTAATACAAAAATAGGCTTTGTGATTGTTTTACACGCTTTCCCCCAAACATCAATACAATAGATTAAGTGTGGAACAATGATTGTGTTATACAACAAATACAGAGCTTTATCATTCAATAGGTCTCTGACTTTGTACAGTACTGCTATCGATTTAGCTATTTTTATTCTTACAGAATTTATGTGTTGTTTCCATGTCAGTTTGTCATCAATGATAACACCCAAAAACTTCACCTCATTCACTCTACAAATCTCAACATCCTCAATTTTGAGTGGAACATCAACAGTTTTCTTTTTATTACCGAATATCATGTAATTAGTTTTCTCTAGATTTAATGATAATTTATTTATTTTAAACCAAGTTTGTATCTTGACAAATTCTGTCTTTATCAATTCTAACATTTGTTCTATATCTTCACCTGAACAGAAAAAAGTGGTATCATCAGCGAAAAGTACACATTTAAGGAGTCCTGACACATTTACCAAGTCATTCACATATAAAATAAAAAGCTTTGGTCCAAGTACAGAGCCTTGGGGAACTCCACATGTGATATTACAGAGGTCAGATCTTACATCATTTATTTGTACAAATTGTTTCCTATTTTTTAAGTAGCTAGATACCCACTGTAATGCTGGTCCTCTAATACCATATTTGTTCAGTTTTTCAAGGAGAATGGTGTGATCAATAGTATCGAATGCTTTTTTTAAATCAACAAAGATACTGATACAATGTTGTTTTTGATCGACAGCAGTAGTTATTTGTTCCATTAATTCCATGAGAGCCATTGATGTAGAGTTTTTTGATCTAAACCCATACTGACTGTTGCTTAGAATATTTTGTTTATCTATAAATTGGTCTAGTCTGTTTACAAATAGTTTTTCAAGAATTTTTGAAAACTGTGGTAACAAGGATATAGGTCTATAATTGTTGAATACACATTTATCACCATTTTTAAAAAGAGGAACGACCTTAGCTACTTTCATATTATCTGGAAAAATTCCTGTTGAAAATGATAAGTTACATATGTATGTGAACGGCTCAATAACATGGCTCATTATGTCCTTTACAAACATCATATCCATGTCCACCCAGTCTTTCGATCTCTTGTCTGTAAGATGTTTTACTACATTCATTATTTCCTCTTTGTTAGTTCCATTTAGGAAAATACTATTTGCACAACCTGTAATTGAGTGGATCATATTTTTATCTACTTTTGGTATCTTAGCTGCAAGGCTTGATCCAACATTCACGAAATATTGATTAAATCCATTTACAATTTCATTTTCATCATGAACTTCATCGTTGTCTTTTACAAAATATTTTGAAATACCAGTTTTTGCTTTATGATTCTTCAGTACACCATTCATTACTCGCCATGTTGCTTTCATATCACCATTAGTTTTATCTAATAATTTACTATAATATTCTTTCTTATGTTTCCTTATAATCCCTACTAATTTATTTTTATACTTTTTATATTTTTCTTCTGCGCTCTGACTTCGCAATTTCAAGAAACATGAATACAAATAATTCTTTTTTTTACATGCATTTCTTAACCCTTTTGTCATCCATGGTTGATCATTCGTATTTCTCTTTGTGTAATTTGTTTGCACACAATTCTTTTCATACAGGGTTTCCAAGATATTCATAAACTCATCATATGCCCTGTTCGCATCATCAACATACACATCATTCCAGTCTTGTTTATCCAGATCCTCTTTCAATTTTTCCAAAACTTTTTTTGATGTGTTTATGATCTTTTTCTTCGTTGTGACTGCTTTTGTGATATTTTGATCATTTTTAAAGATTGTGAAAACTGGTAAATGATCACTTAAGTCGGTCGTTAAGATACCACCAATCACATCCCCATTTGTTATATTTGTGAAAATATTATCAATTATTGTGGCACTATGAGTTGTAATTCTTGTTGGCTTTGATATCAATGGATACATATTTAAACTGTACATTGAGTTTATAAATGTGCTTATGTTATTTGAATCTGTTTTATTTCCCATATCAATGTTAAAGTCTCCACACAAAAAAATATTTTTATTAAAACTCTTCTCCATTAGTTCCAAGATTTTATCAGTGAATATTTCTATATTTGCTCCTGGTGATCTATATACACAACTTATTATTATGTTTTTATCGTTTTTGTTTATAATTTCTATTGTTATCATTTCCATAATATTATCAACTATTATTGACATTTCATTATTTAATTTACATTTTATTTCATTATTGACAAATAGTGCGACACCACCACCTCTTTTATTATTTCTGTTCATATGATATAATTCATACCCCTCGATGTGAATATTACTTGTGTTATCATCATTAAGCCATGTCTCTGACAGCGCTATTATCGTAAAAGTTCTATTTAATTGTTTTAAGTAATCTGTTATTTTGGATATGTTTGCATTTATACTTCTGCTATTAAAGTGAATAATGGAGAGAACTCCATTTGATATATTGATGTCATTAAACTGCTCTTCATTATAATATTCGCTATCATTTATTACAGGA
Source organism: Garcialebias charrua (assembly GCA_038048925.1). Taxonomy (NCBI): domain Eukaryota; kingdom Metazoa; phylum Chordata; class Actinopteri; order Cyprinodontiformes; family Rivulidae; genus Garcialebias; species Garcialebias charrua. Next base: position 15,848 of record JBBPBX010019867.1, on the reverse strand, counting down.
AAAAAATTTGCATCAATCACATTTTCAACATTATATATTTTAGGTTCTGAGTCTTCGTATGTTGTCATGTTCTAATGTATTTGTTCATTTCACTGTATATTTTATCCATTTTGATTGTGAGTTGTTTCATTGATTTGTAATTTTTCATCTCTTGAATTCATCCAGATCCGTCAGCTCTTTTATCATTTTAGGCTGAGACCCTTCCTTTGCTTTGATAAAGACGTATCCATTTCTAGTCCATGTTGATGCTATTTTTTTTCTTTGTTTTTTAACCACCTTGCTTCTTTTGCAATTTTTCCATTTTTCTTGGTAAGATGTTCATTTATGTAAACGTCTGATCCCTTCAGATTTCTTCTATTTTGCATAACATAGTTTTTTGTATTCCTGCTAATGAACTTAACGACCACTGACGGTTTGAATCTTGGTGAATTACTGGGCAGGGTGTGACAGAATGAAATGTCCTCATAGTTTATGTCCATGTTCATGTCCTGTAAGAAATTAACTACAAGTTCCTCCAGAGTCTCTTGTTCTTCCTGAGATTCATACTCATTTGGATCATTGTTATTAGGAGCTCTTTGATGTGTCCGACACTTACTAACATCAAGTCCTGATGTGGTAAGATGTCCGAGCGGACATTAAATGCACCATACAGGTGCCGCAACGTGATTGGTGTGTCTGGGGCTGGCTTCATGTATAAAACAGAGCCCGCCTCCAGGGGTGGACACACGTCATCCGCCTTCCGGCGGCAGTAGTTTGGTGTGTCACGCGCTAGCTAAATAATGGTCGCCATGATCCACTGTTCTGGCGACCACCAATACAAGCTTTCTGCTTCCCTCTCTTGTTAGAGGTGGAGCAGCTCAGGGTCCCTGCTGTTTGTCCTTTACGACTCTACTTCCTGTTGTCCGTGGCGACGTCTCCCTGGTTGTCCGTGGCCGTGTTCTGCGGCGGTCCCGACTGGTTCTGCCCCCCCCCTCCTCTCCGGGTCGTCCCTCTCCTGCCGGCTGGTCCTGGGACTGTTTGGGGCCCGCTGTCTGGACGGCGTGGCGTGGGCTATGCCGCGCGTCCTGCGGGCCGAGCTGAAGCAGACTGATGCCAGCTCAACTAATCACACAGGCGTCGGTGGGTGTGACGCCTCTTTGGGAGCAGCGGGATTGCATTTTACCAGGGCGGACTTTGGATCTCTTCAGGGGTGACAGTGTCTTGTTTTGTTTGTATGTGTGTGTGTATGAGTTCCTGTTTTAGCAAATGGATATGAATTGCACTTTTATTGATAATTGTAACTGTTTAGTATTTTAATAATTAAACAATTGTGCAATATCACTGGTGTCAGTGTGTAAAACTTGTCCTACACCTCTGCAAACGGGCCTGTGTGCTTTTAAAGGGTAATTTTTTTAGTAAAGTTTTTAACCAAACTCACTTTTATTAGATCAATTATTTATTCTTTTAAACTAGATTATTTATATTTAAGTCCACAATTTTAACCACACCCGACCCGGCTACATTTGGCGTTGTTGGTAGGGTTTGCAGAGGAGGCTTGGTGCTTTTAAAGGGTAATTTTTTTAGTAAAGTTTTTAACCAAACTCACTTTTATTAGATCAATTATTTATTCTTTTAAACTAGATTATTTATATTTAAGTCCACAATTTTAACCACACCCGACCCGGCTACACTGAGATGACCACGTTGTCTTGCTTTGTAAATTGTTCTAAATCCTCTATTTTTTGTTCTAAATCAGCAATTCTCTTGTCTTTGTTAGTTATCAGTTCTTTCAGTTCTCTTATTTCTTTAACCAGCCTGGCCTGGGAATCCATCTTTGCTGTTAAACTTTCTATTTGTCCACTCATAAAGTTGAGTGATTCTCTAAAGTCTTGCATATCTGAGTTGTTTCCCTCCGAGTCTGGTGACTTTTGTCCTCTATTTTTCATATTTACAGAGACTGGTGACTTTGGTCCTTTACCTCTCGTCATACTTACAGAGTTTGTGATCTAGTGGTAGCAGGTCTTTGGTTTATTCACTGAACCACGTGGCCATTCCACGAGGCTCACAGGCCTAAAGATGATTGGTGTGGCCCAGCAGTGCAGCACCCAGATCAGCAGTTATTAGATCAGAACTCACGGTTTCAGCAGCCTGCAGCAATCAGATCCACCATCCGAAGAGGTCCGCTCACTAGATCAGACGCAGTCCAGCCAGCACCGCACTCAGCTCCAGTGGCTCAAGGCCCAGCTCCGACCCCCACCAGAACCGATGCAGCCCAGTTAGCACAGCACGTAGCTCCAGGCCCAGCTCCGACCCCCACCAGAACCGATGCAGCCCAGTTAGCACAGCACGTAGCTCCAGGTCCAGCTCCGAAGCCCGCTCAGCCCCAAGCGGCGGTCCCCCGGCTCTCCCACGGCGATCCGTCCAGCTCGAAACTCCAGGCCGCGGTCCTCCGGTTCTCCCACGACTCTCCAGGCGGCGTTCACGTTCGGCCCACTCGCGGTGCCTGGCCCCGGCTCTCTCACGGCTCCCAGCCCAGCTCGAACTCCAGGCCGCGGTCCTCCGGCTCTCCTACGGCGCTCCAGGCGGCGTACACGGCGCTCGGCTCACTCGTGGTGCCCGGCCCAGCTTAAAGTTCCAGGCGGCGTACACGACGCTTGGCCCACCACCGCGCTACCACTGTAGCGTGTTTTGTTGTGTTCTTTCACTGCAACAAAGCACCCCCAGCGTGCCGGCCCGCTTTTCTTCGTAATAACCAGCGTATTCTCCGGTTTATTTGTTCACGAAGCCTGCAACTACAGCACCCGGTTACGGTGAGCTAGCTCGGTTAGCTTTGATTAGCCCGGTTTGTAGCTACGCTAGGCTAACTCTCGGCAAAAACTCACGGACACGTTGGCTTGTAGATTCATAATTCTGGATCGCAAGTTCCAGTCCAATTTCCGCAGCTTTTTCAACGCTCCTCTCTGTACATCTCTGCACATCCAGCGCAAAAAAGCTCTCCAAATACTCCTTTTGGAGGTAGTACTGGCAGGAGCCCGACTAAAGACGTCCACTCTGCTCAGCCGCCATCTTTTTCTGTCTTTTGCTAACATTCTGAGTGATCATTCCGTGATAGCAGCTCTTAGATCTATTAAACTTCCACCATAAGGCCAGAATAATTCAAAAAAGGGATTTGAAACATTTTTGTGAACAGTCATTCCTCTGGGATCTATCCCACTTTGACTGGCAACGTATTCTACTAACTGATGACGTGAACACCACTTGGAACTATTTTTATAATAGTTTCATTTATTTTGTGAACAAACACGTTCCTTTCCGCTAGTTCAGGATAAAGGGACATGACACCCCCTGGTTTACTCCTGAACTAGCTGACCTCCTGCACAAGATAGACCATCTTTAGGCTGCAGTGAGAAAATCAGGCTCAGACACTGATTGGTTGAATTTTCGGCAGCTGAGGAATAAATGCACAACTGCCATCAAAGCCGCAAAATGTAACTATTTCTTATCTCAGACCTTCAAAAATCTAAAAGACCCAAAAAAATTCTGGAAAACCATCAAATCTCTCTCAGACATCCCCCAATCATCTGACCTACCATCATAGCACATTCTCGTCAACTCTGTTCCTGTGTAAAAATACAGTACTGTACGTATGAGGTGCCATTTCGACTTACGGCGATTTTCGTGTTACGAACGGGTGTAGGAACAGAAGTCGTTCGTAAGTCGGGGAGTACCTGTATATATAAACTACTAATTACTGCCTGTGCTACTACTATTCCTACTTTGCGGTTTTGCACTTATTGTGGGTCTTCAGGGTACAGATCAACAAATAACTTCAACTTTAGGTTTGCCAACCCTCTGGCCCAAGCAGTCTCAGTGCATCCTCAGTGATCATGGGCCCAGAGGATGGGTCCTGTATTTAATCTGTTATGTGTGTTTTTGTCTCACTCCAGAAGAGCAAGTTAATGTTTAAACGTCTGGACGCCTCCACTCTCCCTGAAGATATTCTGTCCAACACCCAGCCACTACCGATGATGGCCCACAGTGCTGGTTCAGCCCTGTGAGTCAGCAAGTGTGCGCAGAGTTGTTGCATTTTAGTGCAGCGATGCTTACATTTGTTTTTTGTTCATCCTCCTCTCACTCCCTTCAGGACCAGAGGAGGCTTCGTAGCTCTGAGCCCCATCTCACCACAGGAACTGTTTCTGCAGCCCATAAGCTCAGACGTGGACGCAAGTCAGCAGCAGAACCTGGTGAGACAGTCGAGCAACACTGATATTTTGAAAAAAAAAATTTTTTTAAAGATAAATCAATAAAAAAGCAGAGCACTTTTTTTTCACTTCAGTGTTTTTATGTAAATCTGCAGGATTTACACTTCCCAACTGCGAGCTAGGATGTTTTTCAAAAAGCACTTTTTTTGGGTTGCATCTTGTATAAAAATGTCTTAAGAAATGTCAAGGTGTCTTAAGGTTCGCTCTGTTCTCAGGGTCTTGCAGAGCACTGCACATCTGTTCTGTGTGCTCCTTGACTTTTAGTTTCGTGCAGGGTGAAGCTGCAGAGGCAGACTGTCAAACTGTTGGTGTGTTGCTGTGTCTTTACTGTCTGGTTTTACTGGTCCACGCTGCCTGCCTGCCAGTTGAATGAAATCAAATAATGCTGAAGCACTTTAATGTGAGTGTGCGGAGGAGTGCATATTTGGCCCCTGGAGATGTTGTAGGGCCTTGGTATGTGTAGCACTGAGGACTTGACTGTACATGACTGATTTCACTTCCAGGCTGAAACATAAAGTCCATTTTTACCTGTGAACTTTTGTGCTTGCAGTCTAGTCGTGTTCTATATGAGCTCCTCCCTTTCACCCTCACTCTGTTCCTTATTCCCCTAAAAGTCAGTTTTCTTGTTGTTAGTTAATAACCCATCTGTTTTTGGTTGTAATGGTTTCTGATTAGAGGTTATTGAATTGGTCCCCCCCCTCCCCCCAGCTGAGCTGGATGTCCATTTAAAGTGTCTGTGACATCATCTTTCTACTTTGCATAAAATGTTACAAGATATATATCTTGTATCATTCAACTATGTTCGTTTTTGCAAACATAATGATAAATTAATGAAAATTCCTTTCAAACTGAGTTTAAAATTAAAAACCGTGTTTCTTCACGGGACGTCCGACTACATGCGAATGCAACATCTGTGACTGAGGAGGATGAACGTCTTTAGAACGCCCCTATTAAATATTCATGGCTGACAAGAAATAAAACAACGAAATTATCAATCTAAGTTAAGATTTGAGCGATTTGTCTTCAGTTTGGGAAGCAGGAAGTTAGATGAGCAGAAACAGCAGGTTCTAATTTAGGTCTGCACCCGTATTTATGTGAGTCTTACCTGTTCAGGAAGCGAGGGAGCTCCGAGAGGGTGCAGCTTTATTTATTCCATACTTGACAAAGTATTTAATCTTTTTGGAAAGTGAAAAGGCTCACTTGTTCACTGATGATATTAGAACACCCAAATGGGACACAACGTAACGGCATTATACAAAAAAAAGGTGATCTGGCAGAGAATGAATATGCGTTATCATGGCAGACGCAGACCGAGGTTCATCCTCCTACGTCACAGATGGTGCATTTGCGTGTAGTCGGACGTCCCGTGAAGAAACACGGTTTTTAATTTTAAACTGTTTGAAAGGAATTTTTATTAATTTATCATTTTGTTTGCAAAAACGAACATGGTTGAATGATACAAGATATATATCTTGTAACATTTTACGCAAAGTAGAAAGATGATGTCACAGACACTTTAATCAGGCAGTCCCAGCAGGGATGAGCCTGAATGCTGCTCTGTTTTTCTTTGCCCTCCTTTTTTGTTTTTGTACTCACCTAGGTGGGCGAGTGCTTTTGGGGGATTGGTACCCCACTGGAGCTTCCACTTGGGAGGGGCCCATGTGTGCGGGCCTCTTCCATGCCCCGTCTGGCTGTAGAGCTGCAGGTACACACGTCTTCCATGGCCTCTGGGATGAATCTCATGGATTTCTGCGAGTGCTCTTGCATTGTTCCGTTTGTGCACGGGTTGCTTCAAGGTTAGATTCAGCAGTTCTGACGCTGCTTTCAGAGGTCGGCTGAGGTTCAGGGGATTGTCAGAATGGGGTGTCAGTCCTGAATGCTCATGCCTCAACTTGTGATGTTCATCTCTTTCATCCCCAAAACAGAGGACAGACTAAACTACACCCACCAGGAATGCCTTGCACTTTTGCACCAATAAAAGCATGAAAATGTTGGTTTTAATAGTTTTGTTTTATTTAATCTTTCAAATGTAACTTGATATTTTCTTTATGCATCCTGTGCCTCCATGTTTGTCTGTTTTTTTTTTTTTGTGCTGTTTCTCACACAAGCAGACAGAGGATAGAAGTGGATCCATGAAGCGTTCAGTCTCCACAGTTGCAGATCAACGTGTAAACGGTCTCTGGCAGGAAGAGAAAAGTCCTGAGCGCTTGTATCGACCTCGTCACAAAAGCTACAAGGCTGCAGGTGAGTCCTGTTCTTTGTTGAGAGACAAACCTTAAACTATGTTGGTTTTATGCATTGAGTACAAATATTTAGCAAGGAAATAGTATCAATTTTTTTACACGTGTGTTAGGATACTTTAATATGCTTTGCGCTGATTAAATAAATATGCCACACAGGAACGAGTATATATATATATTTTAAATCCCAGTTTAATCTTAGATAGAACAGAGTTGAAATATAAGCAGGCAAGATGTTTACATGGCGCTTTGTCTCCAAGTCTGCTCAAAGAGAGCATAAAAAGTGTATTTTTATAATGTTATCAGAAGTTCTGTCTTACCAGCTTAGGCCTTGAGTTTATCAGGTGAAAGTCTCCATGCTTCTGCAGCTCCACTATGTCTAGACAAAACAACCCTTAAGACACACATGGTTCGTATACATTTGACATTAAAAAGTGAAAAACATCCGTGACCTTTCACATCACCATCATTGTGCACATTTTGTCAAATCCAAATGATCAAAAACAAAAGATCAACGGTTTTGAGGATAAATTAATCTTTTTTTCTTCTTTTTTTTTTGCCTTTTATAGATGGCCTCCCTTCTCACCTTACAGCCATCCTCTCACACCGATATTATTATTATTATTTTTTTAATAGAGAGAAAGGAAAGACAGAAAGTAAGACAACAAAACAACAATTATCCACAAAAAAAGCACAAGGCAAACACACCCAACCTCCATCTGCAATCCTGCAAAGTACATGACAGAACACAGCAACACATGCATAAAGACTAATAACATTCATGACCTTGCAGTAGATTTCCATAAATATACATACCGATACCTACAAATGTATAGTATATACAGTATACATACATATACATTCATATTCAGTCACATACCCATCTACATATCTGCATATGATATCTACATATACATCCCTGCACCCATTTGTGTGTGGTTGTGAGCATGCATAAGTGAATAAGGTTCCTCGAATAGAACATTCAATAGCGACCGTGAAGCATCAGAGATCCGCCCCCCCCCCAAGGCCCGAGGCAGACAAAGGGGCGATCAGAGCCCAAGACCCCAAGAAGGACCCTGAGCCCAGAGTCCCCAGGGCCACCCGAACAGGACGAGCCACTACCAGCTAATAAATTAATTAATTTTAAATGAGACCTTAGTTACTACTATTTAAACCACTTCCACATACTTTGCACTATTTTAACCCTTTATTTATCAAAATACCATAACTTTTACTACAATTATTTTGCTTTTGGACGTTTTTTTTAAATCTTCTAAATTGTATGTATTTAAAGGAGAAATGTAATCAAATCTGAAAAAATCGATATAACAAGAATTTCATATAGTAAACAACACACATAAACATACTTAGTATGCTTTTTTCAAGTCAGTAGCTTAAAGAAATAGTTTTTTACATTTTTCCTGCTACATGCTGAAGTGCAGTGATTTCTGTAGTCATTTTCTGGACGCACTTTTATGACACAATTAAGACCTCCTTTGCTATCTTACAATAACACTGATGCTATAAACCCATCATTACTGTCCTCTTGTCTGTCATTTAAAATGGAAGCAGAAGACTTTTTTGAATCTGAAGGATATCACTTTAGTTTGTCAAAAACAGTTTGGTGATTTAGTGCATTAATGGGCATTTCTATCCTGGAAATACGAATAGCTGTGCGTTAGCCGCCGCATGCTAACGTTAGCATGCTAGCGCCGTATGCTAACGTTAGCATGCTAGCGCCGTATGCTAACGTGGAAATGGGGGTGTTGAAAATGTCCTGAAACAGTTACCAATGTCTTGTTAAGCTCTGTCTTCCCCAGAACATAGTAGGATCTAAAATGATTTTTAAAGATGAAGGAGCAAGTTGAAACATGCTGTCTCCCTCCTTGCTAGCAGGGAGCTGCCTGGCTAACTAACTACGGTGGCCCTACACGGCCAAAATTCTACAGCGGCCGAATGCACAGGAGCGGTAAAAATACAATATAAATTTTAAAAAAAGTTTTAAAATAGATTTTGGGGCTTTTAGAATCGATTCTGAATCGCCAGGACTAAGAATCTTGATTCTTTAAAAAATAGATTTTTTTTGCTGCATCCCTAATTGCTACACACTGAAATCTTTTTGTCCACAACTAGATACACACACTAATATAACTGTATGAGGGACGACCATTGCACTGCCTATGTCATATTCAGGGGACGGAGAGCAGGCAGGGGGAGGGGGGTCAAAAACACCAGATGAGAATTTTTTCACTTTGCAAAGTCTAAATTTGAGTTAGGATGACATTTTTGACTTGTGAAAATTTCTCAACAAGCTTATTTTATGCTTTTCATTAGACTACTATTAGCTTAAAAACACTTTTCATTTCTCCTTTAAGGTATCTCATTGCGTTTTAAAGGCAATGGGGTAGTTTGGTGGTCAGTGCCATGGTCTTGTAATACTGAGATTACAGATTTTAGCCCAGGTTGCGTTAGAGAGGGCATCAACATAAAACAAATTTCCAAATCTTTCATATGAGTTCGCTTGCTGGGGCAACCTGTGAAAAAGAGCAGCTGAAAGAAATCGCATTTCAATTAAATGAAAATTTATCGTTTTCATTTTAACCTGTCCACCACACTGGTTTTCTTGCTTTACAGTATTTGTTTGAAAGTGGGATGTTGGAAAACAGTCTTCAGACAAATTTTATACAAAAAATGTAGAAAATAAACTGGCTGCTACTAAGTTATTTTATTTATTTTTATTTTTGTTGTTGTTGTTGATTTGCTGCTAATGTCCAACATGATTAACTTTAGTTCACTTTAAAACAGACACAAAAATACCCTTTAGTAATACATTAATTTTAGATGGTTTTTTATGTATTATTTTTAGTTTTTTAGTTTTATTTTATTTTATTTATTTATTTTATATTCAATATAAAAATACTTATACATACAACATGAAAAGAAAAAAAAATAGAAAAAGAAAAACGAACATAAAATGAAGGGAGGCAGTGAGAAGAAAAAAATCTTATTTTAACTGCCCCCTTTTTTTTCAAATAAATAAGCAAAATCAATCCAAAAAACACACTGAAGTCAAGCAATATTTCTCAATGAGTAAATAAACAAGCAAAATCAATCCAAAAAAACACACTGAAGTCGAGCAATATTTCTCAATGAGTAAATAAACAAGCAAAATCAATCCAAAAAAACCACACTGAAGTCAAGCAATATTTTTCAATGAATAAATGAAGAACAATATCAACTTCATATCCTATCCAAAAATCTACAATAAAAAAATACAAAGAAACAGCATTTTTAGTATTTAGTCAACATCTTAGATTTAACCATTTTTTAAAACACAGTCATAGATTTGGCATATTTAGTATCACTATCCTATTTATTCCACAGATCAACTCCCTGAATGGAAATAGTTTGTCCCTTTAGGCTGGTTCTATATTGGGATTCAACAAAAATCTCAGTTCCCTTTAAACTCTAACAACTCAGTCTCTTAACAAAAAACTTTTGAACATTTGAAGGCAGTAAGGCATTTTGTGCTTTGTACAATAATAATAATATATTATAATCCACCAAATCATAAAATTTTAACAATTTAAGTTGTTCAAATAATATATTAGATGGATGACAATATGGTTTGCCTGTAATTCTTCTTCCGCTCTCGGCAGAGCAGGTCGCATCTCTTTTTGCTCCTACACCTCCCTACACCTCCCTGGTTCCCCCCCCCCTGCTTCTGCATTTGTCTCGTCTGTAACTCTTCAGCGCTCGCTCGAACCAATTTGGAATGGATTTATGTGCGTGGACTGTTTTCTGGGCTATTTCCTCTATCGATACTATCGATAAAAAAAATTCTGCGAAGCGCACCGGCCAGGGAGAGCCGGGGAGCCCCATCGACACGCGTGCGGTGAGCTACATTATGGACTCGAGGAGCAGGCTAATGTAACCAACCGTTCTTTCTGTCGGGGACGTGGAATCTCTGTGGATTATTGGGATACTGGTGGCTGTTTCTGCCACTGAAGGCTGAGGAGGACCGCCGCGATCGGCGTGCTGGCGAGACTTCCGCTCAGCAAAATGCTTTGATCCAGGCTATGATGACCTTCCCAGCTGTTGTGCGGGCTGAACCGCACGGTGGGAGAAGCGGTGGCTGCCGCGGACCTGCGGTGTGTGGAACTCGTTTACAGCCGTCCGGATTCAAACAGGGCACATACGGAAGGATCTTGTAGCTCGGAACCTCTCTCGATTCGGCGATTTGGACCCAGAAACAGCACCTGGACTTAAGACTGCAGTAAAAGTACACTGTGGCCTGACTGAAAAAATAAAGCAACTAATCTAATCTGGTCTCTGTGCAGCCTTGAACTGAAGGCTGTCTACAAATCTTCTCCTGAGCTGGGAAGCTGAAGGGAACTCGCTGCCCTCCCCCACCCCTCCCCCCAGAGGTCTCTGTGTGTGCGTTCTCAGATGGAGCCGGGCTGAGACCTGCGAACTGTGCTTATCTGGAACTGATTACTCACAGACTTTACCTCCCGCCTGCCGTCATAATGCATCTTGTCCTGTCTAATATGTGCTAAAAGCTGGTAGAGTTTTTTTGGACTTTATCATGGAGTGTCTCCTGACAAATTGTGATAGATTCTTTTTTTTGAATACCACGTTCTTACCCGTTTGTGTCTATTCCTTTTTCCATATCTGATTGTTGCGGCGCGGTTTCATACTGCTGCGGCTTCGTGCACTCGCCCCTATCTTAAGACGGATGTGCGTAATCAATTACGTTGTTTTGTGCCCCGGTGCAATGACAATGTCAATAAAGATATATTCTATTCTATTATCCTCACTGCTCTTTTTTGTTTTGTTTTTTTGGAGTAAAAACTGGCGTAGATGTGGTCTTACATGCTTTCCCCCAAACTTCAACACAGTAGATTAAGTGTGGTTAAAAAAAATTGTATTGTATAACAAATACTGTACAGAGCTTTGGCATTAAATAAATCCTTGACTTTATACAACACTGCATTTGATCTAGCTAACTTGGTTTTGACCAAAGTAATATGTGGTTTCCACGATAGTTTATCATCAATTAACACACCCAAAAACTTCATCTCACTCACTCTTTTTACTTCAACACCATCAATATTAAAAGGAAAATCCAAGGTTTTCATTTTCTTACTAAATAACATATAATTTGTTTTTTCCAAATTTAAAGATAGCTTATTAAATTTGAACCAGGTTTGAATTTTAACAAATTCTATTGATAACAACTCAGTCATTTGTTTTAAATCACTACCAAAATAAAGAAAAGTTTTATAATCTGCAAATGGAATACAATTAAAGATACCAGACACCTTCACCAAATCGTTAACATACAATATAAACAGCTTAGGTCCAAGTATCGAGCCCTGTGGTACTCCACATGTAATTTTGCAGAGATTAGATTGTACATCATCTGTATGCACATACTGTTTTCTATTTTTTAAATAACTAGAGACCCACTGTAGTGCTCGTCTTCTAATACCATATCTGGCTAGTTTATCAGTAAGAATGATATGATCAATAGTGTCGAAAGCCTTCCTTAAATCAACCAATAAACTTATCCAGTGTTGTTTTTGGTTGATGGCTGTGGTCATTTTTTCAGTTAATTCAGTTAGAGCCATGGATGTGGAATGCTTGGGTCTAAATCCATATAGGCTATTGCTCAAGATATCATGTTTAGTCAGAAATTTTTCCAATCTGTTTGCAAAGACTTTTTCTAAAATTTTGTAGAATTGTGGTAATAATGATATTGGTCTATAATTTTCAAAGGCGCATTTATCACCATTCTTAAAGATAGGGATAACTTTTGCTATCTTCATGTTATCAGGGAATATACCCTCAAAAAAAGACAGATTACAAATGTAAGTAAAAGGTTCAATAACTTGATTTATCATACTTTTAACAACCACCATATCCATACCAACCACCATATCCATTGGGTATAATGACCCAAATGAATTGAAAAGTCCCAAAGTCAAAAGTCCACCCCAGTTACAAACGCTGAAATTCAACTTATTGAGCTTGTTTTAATCTGGCATTGTAGAGTATTAGATTGCTGGTAACTTGAATTTTGTCACATGCAATGGCCTTTTCGTGCATCACTTCATGTTTTAGACTTTGTTTGGTGTTGTTCTCTCCTGAATGTCCTGCAGTGTCTCGTTCTGAGCACAGAGAGCGTGGTCGGTCGAAAGAGCTTTGCCACCTCCTATCTCCTGACACGTCTCGATGCAACTCAGAGGAAAGAAGCTTGCAGCCTTCACGATCCTCCAGCGCTGAGAGAGAACATCTGCAGGATAAACGGGTAAGACAAATACATTAAATTAGTGGCAGGAACAGGAAGCAGAGTTGCTTCACCTTATTACACCACAGAGTTCTGCTGGGAGGAGCTGCCTTTCATATGCACGCATGTTACTTTGACACACCACACAATTAAGCAGCTTTGTTAACCAGTTTTGATGACAAAAAGGGGACTTGTTTGATTTTAGGTCCACAATTTAATGGCTTTTTTTTGTGTGTGATCTGTCGAACCCATAGAGCAGACATAAGCAAAATGTTTCAGTGTCATAAAATGCAATATAAAGCATAAAACACATACATGTAATTAGAAATAGTTTGTTTTATTTTTCCAACTGACAGAAAATCTTGAACCATTTTCACACACAATGCAAAAAAACAAAACTAGTCAATTTACTCTATTTTCTTTGTAGCTAAATCTTGAACTTGTGAGTAGCTATAAAGAAAAGTGTCTGCTAAATGACTAAAATGGTAAATGGACTGTACTTATATGTCACCTTTCTATCTGATCAAGATACTCAAAGCTCTTTACAACACAATTCAAGCCCTCATTTACCCATTCATACAGCACTCTACTAGATTTGTACAAAGAATAATCAGTGTTTTATCACATCCAAACACCGATGGGACACACATTGGAGGCAATGAAGGGTTCAGTGTCTTGCCCAGGGACACTTCAGCATGTGACTGCTGGTGGAATTGAACCCTAAGCTCTTGCATTGGAGGACGACTGCTCTAACCACTCGGCCACAGCCGCCCCATAAAAGAAAATGTTGCGCAGGGGGTAAAAAAAAATCCTACAAGTTAGCAGTTGTCCTAGATTAACTAGATAAACTTTGTTGTGTTTTTATTCTCAAATTAAATGAAATTATTGTATTTTTGTTTCATCCAGGGCAACAGTTCAGAGAGCCCAGTACCTTCCACCTCAGAGTCCAGCACACCCAGCGGCCGGCGACCTCTATCACAAACCCCGACTCGATCCCACCCTCACATCTCCTACTCCCCGCTTGTGTGTCGCACCCAAGCCTCAGCTGGCGAAGACGGGGATGAGCATTACAGCCCGGAGACTGTGAGGCGGGGCAAGTCCAAATGGGACACCCAAGAAGGAGCTGCAGGGGAGAGTAGGAGCGAGGCCGGCAGGCACTCGTCCCCACCCCGACGCTACCCCTCTGAGCCTTTCTTGGCCTCACAGGAGGACGACCACAGCCCAGACCCTACCGGTCCCATGGAGACGTTGACCTTCGAGGCGGCTGTGGCCTGCAGTTTAGGACGCGCAAACACCATTGGCTCAGCTCACCCACGCTGGCGGACGGGGTGGCAGGTCCCCAATGGACACTTCCGGAAGCGTCTGGTGCAGACGACCTCAACGTCAGGCTGCGACCCTCTGAGCGACACAGAGGAAGATGACCGGTGCTAGAGACAGGAGACCCTCTGCATCTGTCTCTTTTTGCATTTTCAAGGCTGTCCAAAACAACAAAGACTAATATTTCCTGAAACTGTAGTTACCGATTCACATAGAACACTGACAATCAATAAGGTTTATTTCCTGACTTGTACTTGATGATACAGAGTAATAATGCATCTCAAGTAGTTGATAAGGACCGAAAATAAATTCCATTAAATGGACCAGATCGTTTCATTTATGTCAGTAGGTATTTTGATTTCTGAAAGTGTTTTTTTTTTCTCAATGAATCAGTGTTTCTCTGAACAATATTTTCTGTGGGGTGTGTGAATATGTAACTACATATTATAAATTATTTTGTAAATACATTGTGATCATCTCACCACTGCCATTTATGAAACCACATATATGCAACAAGCCATTCTGAAGAGGCAATCAGAAACTTTACCAGTGATATTATAATAATAATAGACTCTATAATGCTGGATTTTTTACACAATGAATATACAAACTGGATTCCAAAAAAGTTGGGACACTAAACAAATTGTGAATAAAAACTGAATGCAATGATGTGGAGGCGCCAACATCTAATATTTTATTCAGAATAAAACACAAATCACAGATCAAAAGTTTAAACTGAGAGAATGTATCATTTTAAGGGAAAAATATGTTGTTTCAAAATTTCATGGCGTCAACAAATCCCAAAAAAGTTGGGACAAGTCCATTTTTACCACTGTGTGGCATCCCCCCTTCTTCTTACAACACTCAACAGACGTCTGGGGACAGAGGAGACCAGTTTCTCAAGTTTAGAAATAGGAATGCTCTCCCATTCATGTCTAATACAGGCCTCTAACTGTTCAATCGTCTTGGGCCTTCTTTGTTGCACCTTCCTCTTTATGATGCACCAAATGTTCTCTATAGGTGAAAGATCTGGACTGCAGGCTGGACATTTCAGTACCCGGATCCTTCTCCTACGTAGCCATGATGTTGTGATTGCTGCAGAATGTGGTCTGGCATTATCTTGTTGAAAAATGCAGGGTCTTCCCTGAAAGAGATGACGTCTAGATGGGAGCATATGTTGTTCTAGAACCTGAACATAGTTCTCTGCATTAATGGTGCCTTTCCAGACATGCAAGCTGCCCATGCCACAAGCGCTCATGCAACCCCATACCATCAGTGATGCAGGCTTCTGAACGGAGCGTTGATAACAACTTGGGCTATCCTTGTCCTCTCTGGTCTGGATGACATGGCGTCCCAGTGTTCCATAAAGAACTTCAAATCGTGACTCATCTGACCACAGAACAGTCTTCCATTTTGCCACACTCCATTTTAAATGACCCCTGGCCCAGTGCAAACGTCTGAGCTTGTGGAGCTTGCTTAGAAATGGCTTCCTCTTTGCACTGTAGAGTTTCAGCTGGCAACGGCAGATGGCACGGTGGATTGTGTTCACTGACAATGCTTTCTGGAAGTATTCCTGAGCCCATTCTGTTATTTCCTTGACAGTGGCATTCCTGTTTGAGGTGCAGTGACGTTTAAGGGCCCGAAGATCACGAGCATCCAGTAGAGTTTTACGGCCTTGACCCTTACGCACATGATTGTTCCAGATTCTCTGAATCTTTTGATGATGTTATGCACGGTTGATGATCATAACTTAAAAGT
>JBBPBX010019866.1:0-44011 GCA_038048925.1 Garcialebias charrua | reverse complement strand
TGCCCCACTCCACATTACAATTGTTTCTGACACCATAGGTACTATTACTTTATTTATTTTGTTCCCTTTCGGTCGGTTCACTTCCGTACAACACATGGGTATGGGGAATTGCGCCCCCACGCGTTCACCTGTGAAGTTTCTTTCATCACACCTGTCAAGGCCAATGACACCGCTTCATGAGCAGGAGGCCCCGCCCTCCTGCTATAAAACATGCAGAACGTCTCATTTCCGTAATCTTATTGCACTTCACCTAGCTTCAACCTGATCGCGGGACCCTTGTACGTGACTCAACTGTCCGACTGGAGGTGAGCTCGCTCCCTGCCCAGGGCATCATGGCTTTTGTATCCTGCATACGCTTAGTTTAGCTTGCTAACTTAAGTTTTTTCTCACGTTTAGCCGAGCTAACGTTCGAGTTTCTGTCGCTGTTTCGCTAACCTGTTTAACCGAGCTAACTGGTCTACGTACCACCTCTCTGTTTAGCCGAGCTAACGAGGAGGTTCTTCAAACAGCACAGTCTGATTTTCTGCTCTTTTACCTGTTTAGCCAAGCTAACGGGTCATTTTCATGCTCTCTCTCTCTCTGCAGCTAACATGGCACCGGAGAAGAGCAAGAAGAAGTCGAAGGCCTCTAGCAAAGCTAGCAGACCGGGAAGCCCCGGGTCACGTCCATGTCCAAGCGCATGTGGATTCTTCCTTTCAGAAGCGGACACCCACGAAGCTTGCCCAGTGTGTCTCGGCATGTTGCACGCTAAGGCGGCACAAGCCAACCCGGAGTCATGTGTGCATTGTAGCCGTCTCCGACAGTCGACACTGGAGAAACGTGTGGCTTTCCTGACGAAAACGTTGGGGAACTCGACCACAAAGAAAGACCCACTACTGTCCGAGGCTCTCAGGCCGACGACGGAGCTGGAGTCCGATGAAATGGAGGACATCGTGGCGCTGTCCTGGGGTGAGCAGATTGATCTCCTCCCCTCGGAGGATGTTAACAACACAAGAGTCAAGTATGACGTACAAGACATGCTGTTGTCGGACAAGATTTCTTTGACAGCCTCTGGTGACATCTCCGATGACAAAGCGGAGCAAGGCGTCGAAGAGGAAGCAGAGGACTTTTCACACGAGGCTGCAACGGTGCCCGTCGAAGCAGACGGTTCCACCCCAGCCCTGTTCGAGCTGTGTCACAGAGCGGCCGAGTCTTTCAAGGTGCCGTGGCCTGTTCACCCACCTCGACAACTACAGACGAGGCTGGCGGGTAATTATTTCCTCCCGAGACAACAAACCTCGGTGAGGCACAAACTACCGGTGTTCCCAGACTTTTTAATGGAACTCACACGGTCATGATTGGCACCCAAGGCACCATTGTCCCTCCCCCTCTCCTAGTTTCTGGACTTGGAGAACATGGAGCCGGCGGGTCTGTCTCACATCCCTCCCATGGATGAAACACTGGCAGCACACCTGGTGCCCAAAACTTCAGGTAGCAAACCCACACTACCCAGCAAACAGTGTCGGTCCTCATCAGCACAGCTGGACTGGATCTACCGTGCACAGTGCCTTGCGGCCCGCACGCTCAACACGGCCTCGATGCTGCAGGTGTACCAGGCAGAAAAGCTGCAGGAACTTCAGGAAGCCACTCGCTCGAAGAAAAACATGGCAGAACCGTTGGAAGAGGTCCATAGGACAGCTGATTTTATCTTCCGTCTGTTGGGCACAGCAGCTATCGCTCTGGGCAAGAGCATGGCTGAAGCGGTTGTCGTCCAGCGACACCTGTGGCTCACTCTCACCGAGCTGCCAGAACACCAACGTTCCACCTTCCTCCAGCAAGCCGTTGAACTCATGGGCCTGTTCGGAGAAGCTCTGGAAAAAATCTGTGGCTCTGCTGCATTGCTTGCTCTGTATTTTCTGCTGCATTGCTTGCTCTGTATTTTAAACATGTTGGACAACTGGAAACTTCATTTTCTACATCTTGGTTAATCCGCGGCCAGTACAAGACTTCCCGAGCTCTCTTTTTACTTTTTTCAATTCCCAGGTGACCTTTGTGAATTTTTTGCAGCATTTCTTTCCGTAAGCTCTTTGGTATGACTATTTTGCTCCCTTTGTATATGATGTCATCAACTACTGATAGTTCTTCCCTGCAGTTCCAGTACTCGTTTATTTCAGGTGTGCAACTTTGTTTTGTGCTGGGCCATCCATTCATGATGGTTTGAGTGAGGTTTTTCATTGTCATGTCTTTCTTCGTCTCATGTCTTATGAGCTCCATTTTGGTGTCCGACACAGGCAGTGCACTTGTGATCATGTTGACATATAAATCTACGTCATCACGCATTTTAGAGCTTGTTACTTCTTTGGGGTCAACTGCTCTTGACAACGTGTCGGCCGTGTACATTAACTTGCCTGGTGTGTACATCACGTTTAGTGTGTAGCGCTGCAAACGAATCATCATTCTTTGAATCCTTAAAGGGCAGTCATTGAGAGGCTTTCTGAACAGTGTGATCAAAGGTTTGTGATCTGTTTCCACACAGACTTCTTGTCCTGAAATGAACTGGTGAAATCTTTCACAGGCGTACGTTATGCTGAGCAGCTCTTTTTCAATCTGTGCGTATCTTGTTTCTGCATCAGTCATTGAGCGTGATGCATACGCAATTGGTTGCCAGTCTTCATATTTCTGTAATAACACTGCTCCCAATCCATTTTGTGATGCATCTGAAGATATTTTGATGGCTCTTGCTGGATCATAAAACTTCAAGACAGGTTCTTTTGTTAGTGCCTTTTTCAGATCATTCCAGGATTTCTCATGTTCATGATTCCATTCCCATTCCGTTTTCTTTTCAGTTAGCTGTCTCAGCGGTGTCATTTGTTCAGACAAATTGGGTATGAATTTACCCATGTAGTTTATCATTCCATTGAACCTCTGTACATCTTTCTTACACTGTGGTCTTTGCATATTTTCAATTGCTGACACTTTTTTGGGGTCTGGTCGCACTCCCTCACTGCTTAGGATATCTCCAACAAATGTTAATTCTTTAACTCCTAGTTGACATTTTTCCTTATTCAACTTGAGGTTGGCTTTTCTGGTTGCTTCCAGAACATCTCTCAGCCTTTTATCATGTTCTGCCTTTGTGCTGCCCCATACAATGATGTCATCCATTGAAGTGTCCACTCCTTCTAAGTGTTCATAAATCATATGGATTGTTTTGTGGTACACTTCAGGCGCCGAGGCAATGCCAAAAGGTAACCGAAGAAATTTAAATCTGCCAAATGGACTGTTAAATGTGCACAGCTTTGAACTTGCCTCATCTAACTTGAGTTGCCAAAATCCTGAGGATGCGTCTAGTTTGCTGAAGTATTTGGCATTAGCAAATTGTGACATTATTTCTTCTCTTGTCGGCAGCTTGAAGTGTTCTCTCTTTATTGCCCGATTAAGGTCTCTTGGATCCATACACACTCTGGGTTTTCCATTCTTTTTGACCACTATCACCAGTGAACTCACCCATTCTGTTGGTTCATCGATCTTCTTGATCACTTGCAGCCTTTCCATTCTGTCCAGCTCTTCTTTTAGTGGTTGCTGAAGAGCAAATGGCACTTTCCGACAAGGGTGAATGACTGGTGGAATATTTTCGTCTGTTCTGATCGTGTGTTCACCTTGTAGGCATCCCAGGCCCTGAAACAGATCTTCATATTCATTCATTAGTTCTTCGTAACATGTGTTTCCTTCACTGTCAACAACAAGCACTCTCTTTACTAGATTTAATCTTGTACAAGCAGATAAACCTAGTATGGTTTGCACATCTTGTGTCACCACCACAAATGCAAGTGTGTAAGTCTTTTCTTTGTGTGTCACTTTAACCCAGTGCTTCTCAATTATTTTCTGTTAAGCCCCCCCCAGGAAGAAGAATCCGGTCCGCGCCCCACTACTCTCCGCTGCGACTATAAATACAGTGGCTGTAATAACCTCGCACATACCAAAAGAGGGTTAAAAAGAAAAAGGTTTATTATACGTCCACTGTAGTATAATTTGTATATAAAATTGTGATTCTCAATTCAAGTCCTCAGGCCTCCCTGCTCTGAATGTTTTAGATGTGCCTATTCCAGAACAGATGATCCCCATGATTGCATGACCTCTTCTGCAGCCACCAAGTCCTGCAGAAGCAGGTGTGCAGAGGTAAAGTGGCATATGCAATAAGGCTAGTAAAAAGAATATACAGTATATATCAGCAGTAGTGTAGATATAAAAAGTAGTGCAATTTGTCCTCAGTACTTAAAACTTCTTCTTGGACCTGCTCCCCCAGGTGGGACAGGTGTCTGGAAGAAGACCAGACTTAGCTTTTTTAGATTTTTCTACCTGGATTATTGAGCATGCATCAGGGTGTCCCTGGAAAAGTTCAGAGTTCAGTCACACACTTCTACTGGAGGTGATGTGGTGGATTTCCCTGAAGAACACAAAGAGGTAAAAAAGAAAGAGTTAATAAGATTATAACTTTAAATTAAAAAAGTTATATAGATGATAATATTAATAAAACAACAATACCTCTTCTTGAACGTTTGTTATGAGGCGGTTAAATCGCTCGGTCATCATCATCATCAGAGCTCCAGGGCTTGTTGACATCAGATTTAGTTTTTTCATAAAGTGCTGAACTTTTTTACTTTCGGTTCTGGAGCGGAGCTTCAAAACAGTCTGAAGTGTTGACATGATGGATGTTGTGGCGGAGCTCACGAACTTTAAAGCCTGCACATCCACCCAGAGCTTTAAAAACTTCTACAGCTGCGACTGTGATCTGGACCGTTCTGATTTACCTGATGGAAGTTTAAATGCTGCTGTTATTGGTGTTTGCAACAAGCTGCTTTTCTTGCTTTTAGAAGAGACGTTCACATTGGGATGATGTTGTTTCAAGTCCGTTACGTGTTGAGAAAAAAAAAAACGTTGTTCTCTCGTGGCAAAGCGCTCCGTTCCTCTGCACGTTCGCACCAGTCTCCATGAAACAACGTCCTGAAACGCTCATCTTTTTAAACAAGGAAGCCATAACTTTCCCAAACAGGACACCGCAGTGAGAAGCATAGATATGGTGAGAAGCTAATGCTACGCATGCTACAGATAATAGCGCTGTGCTGAAACACGCCTAGGAATTTTAGTTCCGCGGCGCAATAAGAAAATTCAAAACTGGGTCACAAGAGCCCGGGCCCCCCCTGGCATCGCACTGCGCCCCCCCAGGGGGGCGCGCCCCACTATTTGAGAAATGCTGCTTTAACCATGCATTTACCTTTCACTGGTATTGCTGCTCCTGAATATCCTTTCACTTTTGTTCTAGTCTCATATATTTGAGGTCTTGGTCTAATTTTCTTCAGTTCTATTTCAGATATTACATTGGTTTGGGCTCCTGTGTCAAGTTTCATTGCAACATATGAGTCATTAACCTTTAGTGTCATTATCCAATCCTCTTCATCATTATTGTTGTTTGTCACCACATCTACATAGAACTCTTCGGTGTCACTTTCATCCACTGCATGAATTTTGCTTTGCTGGTCCTGACTTTTGCAGCATCTGGCATAATGGTTCTTTTTGTTGCAGTTGTTACATATTTTCCCAAACGCTGGACATCTTCTTGGAGGATGCTGTGTATCACACCGGTCACACTTATTCTCTTGTCTCTCTCTGTTTGATGGCTTCGGATTCATATTTCCTCTTGTAGGTGTCCATTTTGTTTTTGACATCCTGTTTGTCTCCTTTCTTATTGTATCGACTGTGTTGTCTTCGCTGAACAGTTCTTTAGCTTGAGTTTTCACTGTCTCTGCTGCTCTACACAGAGCTATTGCTTTTTCCAGATTGAGATCCTGCTCTCTCAACAGTCTCTCCCTCAGACCATTGTCTGGGATTCCACACACCAGCCTGTCTTTGATCAATGAGTCTGCCAGTCCGCCAAACTCGCACGTCTTGCTTCTGTTGGTTAACTCAGTTACATACCGATCAATAGTTTCACCAGGTTTCTGCACGCATGTGAAAAACCTGTGTCTCTCAAATGTCACATTTCTTCTGGGTATGCAATACTCTTCAAACTTTTTAATTATTATCTTGAGCTTCATCTTATCAGCTTCTTCGTCAAAGGTGAAGTTATTGTAAACCTCTAGTGCATCGTCGCCGATCACGTGCAAAAACACTGAAGCATTCTTTTTCTCGTTCTTTTCATCTGCGCCTATTGCAGTCAAGTACAGCTCAAAACGTTGTCTGAATCTTCTCCAGTTCTCTGCCACATTACCTGTCAGTTGCAAACTAGATGGTGGGTGTAGTCCTTCCATGTTCAGTTCTTAATCACACGCTGAGTATGCTCTCACTTCTTTTTCTGCTTCTCGACTAGCTAGGTGGCTAGCTCCGTTAGCATTAGCATCCGGTAGCGTTAGCAACTCCAAAACGTGGCTTACTCTGCGTCCTACTTTACAAACGGTTGCTCCTCTTCAAGTCCATCTTCTGACACCATGTCATGTTTGTGTAGTGAGTTCTTTAATAACCACACCGGAGTGTTACTTGAAGCAGGCAGCTTTATGCAAGTTAAGAACTGATGCAACTGTGTCATACAGTCAACATGTGCCCTTTTTACAATAAAGAACCAGGGCGCCCTCTACAGGCCAACTAGTTACAGTGCGCCTGCTCTCATGCTCAAAACAGACACTTATTTAAAGCTCTTATCATTACAAAATCCAGAACCACTGTGACCTAAGGAGGAAGCAGGAGGAAGCCCTACATGTGGGGATGTCGAGACGGCATTACTCTCAGTCCAGGGACTCCAGCAGTCACCGGAGCACGTCTCCACGACAACATTCACTCCCCTGATGCCCCACACACAAGAGACCTTCACTCGCGGATGAACAGCGCGCAACGTCTACAGCGGAGCAGCGCGGACGCCCTCCTCCGGGACAACCGGCATGGTCCAAGCACCGTTTCGTCCCGAGACAGGCCGGGCCGCCCAGATCCTCCTCAACATTGAGGGAGAGGAAACAGAAGTCAGCCCTGCAGCTGTTTTGAGACCGATCAGAGCTTGTCCACCCACTGGGCAAAAGGAACTCTTCTCAGATTCAACTTACGTGGGAGTTCAAGAAACCCCGATTGAATGGACAAAAATATTTGTTGATATACAAAACACACTCCCCTGTTTGTGCAATAAAAGGAAAATGTTGTCCTCAAGCACTAATAAAGGCACGATGTGTTCAAACTATTCTGTGTCGAGTCAGAATTAAAGGGAGAGTTCAACCCTTATTTCATGAAACAAAGGTCTAACATAAAGGGGCCGGAGAGCCGTCTCACAGAGACAGGCCCTCTGCCCCTATTAAAACTTTGTCTACAAGATGGCCCAATGACCCCACAAATGAACATACTGCTCAGGCTCGCCTCTCACGTGAGGGCATCGTCCGCATGCTCACCGTCGCAATGGATAATGGGAACTGTAGTTTGGGGTTACAGACTGCAGTTCAGCAAGCCTCCCTGGCGGTTCGATGGGGTAACAACGTCAATAATACGCCCAGATCTCGTCCCAAAAAGGAGATTTGTTCACTCCTAGAAAAGGGAGCAATAAGGATAGTTCCCCCTCAGGAAACAAACAGCGGTTTTTACAGCCGTTAATTTGTGATTCAAAAGAAGGAGGGACTCCGCCTAGTATTAGATCTGAGACATTTAAACAGGCGAATGAGGTAATTCAAATTCAGAATGTTAACTCTACGCCAGGCAATGCAATCCGTACGCCCAGGGGACTGGTTACGTCCGTGGATCTGAAAGACACTACTTTCACATCCCAATCCTGCCAAAACACAGAAAATTTCTGTGTTTTTCCTTCGACAACATATCATATGAGTATCAGGTTCTGCCATTTGGTCTGTCTCTAGCTCCTCGTGTGTTTACAAAATGCCTCGAAGCTGCACCGAGACCGATAAGGAGTCAGGGCATCAGAACCCTAGACTACTTGGACGACCTTTTAGTCCTGACGGAGTCATGCCACCAGGCCAGAACCCACACAGCTCTGCTGATGTCACACCTTCAGTCTCTGGGCTTTGTAATAAACAAAGACACAAGCCAATTGGTACCCAGCCAAATAATCTGTTACTTGGGCCTCGAATTGGACTCAGTACAGTATTACGCAAATTTATCAGAGAGGAGGATAACAGCTTTCAGTCAGTGCTTAGCTTTGTTCCAGCACAATTGCAGTTAACAATCAAACACCGTCAGCGCCTCCTGGGCTTCATGGCATCCATGATCGTAGCAGTCCCTCTGGGATTGTTTATGTTTATGTTTATTAAATTTTTTTACAAAAGAAACAATACAAGACAATCTCATAAATGATATTGTACAAAATATAAAAAAATGAAAGGTAGCAGAAAGAAGAATAAATCTTATTATATCTGCCCCTTACTTCCAACAATCAGATTAAACAACAATAATCAACCATGTAAACAACAATAATCTTCAACCAACTTTTTTCCAACAATCAGATTAAACAATAATAATCTTCAATCAACAGTACAAAATGACTAACTCTTTTCTATTTTTCTCACTAATAAAAAATGACTAACTCTTTTCTATTTTTCTCACTAATACAATACACATTACGCTATTTCACATATATTTTTTTAACACATTTGTTTTGATCATTTTCTTAAATGTAAACATTGACTTGGCATTTTTAACTACATTCTCCAAGCCATTCCATAATCTAATTCCCTGGATTGAGGTAGAACGTCCCTTCAAACTAGTTCTGAATTGTGGTTTTACAAACATCTCTGTCCCCTTAAGATTATAACAACTTTGTCTTTTAACAAAATGCATTTGGATATTTAAAGGCAATGCATTATTTTGAGCTCTATACATAACTGATAAAATATTGCTGAATATGAGAGAGTTTCAATGCTGGGTGACGTGAAACAAAAACATGCCCCCCACAGCAACAGCAGGTGAGGATCACACCATCCTGCCTGCATGCCCTAAGGCTGTGGAGAAACACAGCAGACCTCAGCAAGGGGACCCCTCTGGATTGGGTCTTATCTTGCGTGCTTGTCACGACAGATGCGTCAAAATCCGGCTGGGAGGGATATGCAAACACGAGCATATCAGAAGTGTCTGGTCACAGAAACAGCTGCATATAAACCAATTAGAGTTTATGGCAGTTTTTCTCTCTCTGAAACATTTCAGCGAAATGGGTCTGGTCTCACACCAGAACGTGCTAGTGCACAGCGACAACACGTGCATGGTCGCCCACATAATCAAACAGGGCAGTACACACACTCTGCACCTCCTCCGTCTGACACACAAGCTACTTCAGTGGTGCAGCTCATGTCTGCTGTCAATCAGGGCAACTCATGTCCCGGGAGTGCAGAACCACGGTGCAGACGCGTTCTCCAGGGATGCCCCACTTATGACAGAATGGCGCCTTCACCCGGAGGTGGTACAACAGATTTGGGGTCGCTTCGGCAAAGCGGACACAGATCTCTTCGCCTCCAGGGAAAACGCGGACGTCATATGTTCTTCTCCATACGGGACATGAACGTACCTCTCATCTCAGTCTGGACGCGCTGGTGCACATCTGGCCGCAAACAATGCGCCTTTACGCATTTCCACCTATGGCCCTAATACAGGCAACTCTGGAGCGTATGCGTAGACAGGGGCGCAACTACATATTTTTGAGGTGGATGCGAAAACATCAACGGCGCCCCCCCCCCACTTTTTTACCTGCCGCCTCATACAGCTTTCCTCCCTTAGTCATGCACTTAGAAAATACAGTAGCAATATTACAGATTTTTTTATGTTACATATTATATCAGGTGATCATTCCAATCATAAACAAATAAGAAGTTTAATAAAGTAAAAATATATAACAATAGTGGTAATCAGTGCTCAATATTTTATGTAGCGAAAATATGAAATCTTAACAGCCTGCAGTCCATGTCAGAGTTTTAACATTTATGACATTTAAACTGTTACTTTCCGTGAAAGAAGACAATGAAAGATGGTCATCAGAAATTCAAACCATCATGGTATACAGTATAGGTTTTTGTTGCCTCCCTAATGTAATTATTCCTACCTGATGTCATCACTTGTCTCCTCTATCACTGACCTCGTGTCTGTCTCCTTCACCCTTTGTCTGTGGCATTCTGCACTGTCATATGGTCAAAAAAGCATTATATATTAGTTGTAAAAATTACAGATCTTAATACAGTTTTTAAAAATAATGTTTACATGTTATTGCTTGGGATTAAGTAGCTGTTCCCTCACTTCCACCTGCATTAGACCAACCTGTTGCCTTCCCCAGTCTGTCCTGATTCCTCTGTCATCTTCTCTTCCTTCTCTCCATCCTCACAGCTGAATGACATTAATTTTGTGTTAAGTAGGTTTAAAAATACAGCAGTCAAACCACAATAGAAATGAAACTTTAATTTAAATGATCTCCTTGTTGGATAACAGTTACTGACTGGACATTTCATCTGATCTGACTTACCAGATACATCACAACACACACCACTGTAGTGATATTAAATAAGACATTTAAACTCAAGTGTCCCTCTGCCAAAAAGGTTGGTAACATGGGTCACCAACCTTTTTGAGTCTAAGGGCTATAGTGACACTGAGGACTAATTTGTCTGATACACACATAAACTTGTACAACTCATCTTTAATTAAAGAATCAATAATAATAAATGTACATATGAGTGAATAAATTGCAGCACTGCATTGGAACATAGCTGGGAACTGCCACCACAACATTTTAGCTTTTCTGTGTTAATATTTCCTGATTTTTCTTTAGGTAATTCTTACACTTAGTGTGTGGATGTGTGGGACATGTATCAAATATTCATAAAAATATTAAACAAATCACGTCTATAGGGGAGGCAACATTTATTTAACAGCCAAATATGGCACGATTCCTATTAGGCTAGCTTTAGCTAACCTGAATATTTTACAAGCCTCCTGTCTTGCTAAAACACTGACAGTACTTACTTACTATCTTTTAACCACATTGAAAGGCTTTTTTTCATCCTGCCAACCACTTCCTTCTCCCTTTTTCTGTTTTGCGCCCTGGATAGTTTTTTTTCTGCCGTTCCAAAGTCAAGTGCACGAGTGAAAAAAAATAAAAATAAATAAATAACGCGCCTGTGTGCGTTCTCTGAAAGGGCACGTGTTCACAGCATCTGTGTGTGAAGGGAGAGCAGAGAGATAGGAGGAGGGAGGTGAGGGAGCAGGGGGGCGCCTAATCAGTGCTGTTCCTGTTATTGATCATTTCATGCAGTTAAAGAAAATGCCTGCTAGAAAAATGTTTTTTTTTTCTTTCTTTTTTTTTCTAGAGACGGTTTGACGCCCCCTTAAGTGCAGCGCCCCCATGCGGTGCATCCACGGCATAGTGGCCATTTGCGCCACTGTGCGTAGAGAAGCTCTCACACTGACTCTAGTTGTTCCAAGATGGACCAAGAGAGCCTGGTTTGCAAGATAATATAAATGCTAGCAGGACAACCATGGTATCTGCCTGCGTGCAAAGATCTCCTGACTCAGGCCTACGGGCAAATTTGGCACCCGTGCCCAGAAATCTGGGATCTGTGGGCTTGGCCCCTGAAAGGGAAAAATTAATTGCTTCTGGTCTCCCAAGTAATGTGGTAAACACCATTCAGTGTGTCCGAGCAGGCTCCACACAGACGCTTTACCATCTTAAATGGTGTGTTTTTGAGACCTGGTGTCAGGAGAGAAACATTGTTTCCTTCGCCAGCACCATATCACAGGTTCTCATTCATTTTCATTCATTCAACCTTTATTTAGTCAGGTAAATCTTTTGAACCTCATGGGCTCATTTACGAAAGCGACCTGCTAAAACTAAAGAACAATGAACAGCAGTGATAGAATTTCATTAAACAATAAACAAACAAACAATAAACAATAGAAAACAAAAAGAGAGAAAAAAACAAAAGATTTTTTTTTTTTTAACAAAGTATCAAAAAACTAGCAAAACATTATAAGGTAGACGTATAAAATCAAAGACAGGAACAAATCTGCATTGGTTTTTGCCAGGATTCCAACAGATTCTGAAAACCATTTAGAGAAGTCAAGGTCGAGAGCTTCAGATCTTTTTGTAAGATATTCCATGAAGCAGGAGCAGAGTAGGAGAAGGCCCTTTTTCCAAGTTCAGTCCTCACTGACGGAACACTGCAGGTAATCATGTCCTGAGAGCGCACACTGTAGCTGCACTCACGCAAAGACATGTAGGAGGAGATGTATGAGGGCAGCAGACCAAGAAGTGATTTAAAGATGAAAATGTACCAGTGGAAGAGTCTGCGTGAGGTTAATGATGTCCAGTTAACCAGTGAATACAGGGTGCAGTGGTGGGTACGATAATCACAACCAGTTATGAATCTTAGTGCACCATGATAGACCACATCCAACATCCGCAGGGTGCTTGTAGGAGCATTCATGTAGAGAATGTCACCGTAATCAATGGAGGGAAGGAAAGTCACAGATACAAGGCGTTTCCTAACATTCAGTGTTAGACATGATCTGTTTCTGAAAAAGAAACCCAGTTTAACTTTCAATTTCTTCACTAGGTTTTCCACGTGGAGTTTAAAAGAGAGATGTGAATCGATCAGGATACCCAGATATTTATAGGAATCAACAAACTCAATAGGGACACCATTTGAAGATAAAATCAGAGGAGGATCTGCTGGAACCGCCTTCCTATTTGAAAAAAACATCCCTTTTGTTTTATCAGCATTTAGGACAAGTTTGAGACGGAACAAATCTGACTGGATGATGTCAAAAGCGGATTGTAGTAACTGGAAAGCCTTAGCTACTGTTTTAGCTCGGCAATAAACAACTGTATCATCAGCATAGAAATGTAAGGATGCATCAGGGATGCAGTGACCTACATTAGCTATGTAGATTGTAAAGAGAGTTGGTCCTAAAACTGAGCCTTGTGGTACACCATTTTTAACTGTTAAATAGCTAGAAGAAGCACCGTTATGTTGAACACATTGCCTCCGATTGGAAAGATAGTTAGAAAACCAACATTCTCACATTCCTACAAGATTTGTTGGAAAAAGGTGGTTCTTTTTCTACAATCAAAGTCTTTTTATCTGTCCTTTCGGCTTGTCATGAGAGATGGGAGGGAAAGTCACCTGGCTCCCATCCTCTTGTGGTTTGGTTCATGAAAGGAGTGCTGCGCAAAAGGCCTCCGTGCAAAGCTTTAGTGCCTCAGTGGGACCTGATCCTGGTCCTAGATAATCTCTGCGACACCCCGTTCGAACCATTACAGAGTGTTAACATGGACATACTGTCCTATAAAACAGCTCTTCTTCTGGCTCTGTGCTCTGCGAAACGTGTGAGTGACCTTCACGCGCTCTCAGTATTACACCATTTGTGCACGCAGTTTGTACATGATGGTTCCAAAGTGTCTTTATGCCCTAATCCGGCCTACGTCCCTAAAGTGCCTTCTCTATCATATAAGAGCCTTTCTTTTGAACTGTCGACTTTCCCTCTACTGCCGGTGCTGACTGCAGAGCAGAGACGCATGAACGCTCTCTGCCCAGTGCACGCATTACGCATTTACATGGAAAGGACAAAGAGCTGGCGCAAAACCAACCAGTTGTTTGTTTGTTTTGCTAACCTTGTTGCTGGTAAAGCTCTGTCTAAACAATGCCTCTCCCATTGGGTCACAGAGGCTATTTCTCGAGCATATACTAGTAAGGGCAGACATGCACCCAGTGGCGTGCATGCACATTCAACCAGAGGTTTGGCCACCTCCTGGACACTGTTTAAAGGTGTCCCAGTGGCAGATATTTGTTCTGCTACTAACTGGGCATCTCCTGTCACGTTCATAAAGTCCTACAGCTTGGATGTCACAACGCTTGATGTCACCCAGGCTGTTCTTTCAGCATAGGAGCAATGAACATCCTCCTGCTTGTCAGAACTTGAGGCCAAGTTTTCTGCATATGCAGTTCCGGGGCGTGAGGGTACGTCTCCATACCCATGTGTTGTACGGAAGTGAACCGACCGAAAGAGAACTGGAGGTTATGGCTATAACCAATGTTCCCTGAGGGAGGGGAACGAGGTACAACACAAGTTGGCCCTATCAATGATTGAGAATAATTGAGAATTAACTTTCTGGCCCTATCAATGCTTTAAAAGCTCGGCGAAGTGCTTGCAGATTACGGAAACGAGACGCGCTGCATGTTTTATAGCAGGAGGGCGGGGCCTCCTGCTCATGCAGCAGTCTAATTCATAGATATATACACTAGATAAGCTGAGGAGGAGTCAGCGGCGTCGTCAAGCGGCGGCCATCTTGCCACAGACAGCAACATTAGCTGCAGCTGTGGAAACCGTATGGAGGTGAGGGATTTATACAAACAAAAATACACTTAACTCGCTGTAATCTTGACGGATTTACAAACGGTTTATGTTTTTAAAAACGTTATTAACGTGGCTATGATTTCTTTGGTAATCAGACAGCAGTTTCGTCTTTTTTAAAAGGTTTTATTCGTGTTTTGGGTGTCACACTCATCGAGAATCTAGAATTTAAATTCTGTTTTTATTACACCAATAACTATTTTAAAACAAACTAATCTTTTGTCTAAATGACTGTCTTGATCATGACTGTATTTATTAGCAGACTATTAACAAGAGCCTTTGATTAAGGGCTAGCTAGTATTCCAAATATTTCCCCAGCATTCTTAGATCACTAGGAGCTCTTTGTTTTTAACTGAACTAAAGCTGCACATGATTTCCAAGCGGTTTGTTTGGTATGTTCAAAACTAATTACTGCTTTGTGTTTTACAGAAATACTCTTTGACAAGATGCCTGACTTTTGTGCAGCCTATGGATGCTCCAATAGACGTAACATCAAAACAAGAAACCTTGGGATCACATTTCACCTGTAAGACTCTGTGACAGTATTATTACTTTAATTAGAATAATCATAGTTATATTTTGGATCAGTGCACATTACACGTCACGCTACACACAAAAAATGTGAGATAATATTATTGACATAATATTATACATAATATATATTTACATAATAATGACATAATATATATTTACAGCACTTTGGTTGACCTTGTTGTTGTTTTAAGTGCTCTATAAATAAAATGGTATGGTATGGTATAAGGCTTGTAAAAGTATCTTTATATAAATTATGATTATGATTCAGTGTTTCTTTTTGATACCATTTTTAATAGCTGTTTTATTGTACCAAAAGTAAATGCAAGCACACCAAAAGTATGATATATGTGTATACTTGTCATTACTATAATTCAAAGGTAAAGAAAGGAAGTGTGGAAAATAATGACCAGCTTCTTCATGTTTTTAAGGTTTCCCAAAACCAGAGAGAGGAGGCGGCAGTGGGAAGTTGCCCTGAGAAGAGAGGGTTTTGTTGCCCTGGACAGGACACTGCTCTGCAGTGATCACTTCAGGTCTGAGGACTTCGATCGGACAGGGCAGACTGTCAGATTAAAAGATAGTGTTGTTCCAACACTTTTTAATTTTCCATCTCATCTTCAAAGGGTATGTACCATCGACCTACAAGATTTCAAGTTGTATAAGATTGATATGTCTATAAACTACTGTATATATAAATATGTGGTTAAATGTCACAGTTTAGTATTTCTTTCTGCAAATTTAGCAATAAACAAAGTGTTGTTCTTAGCACATTTTAGACACTCTACTTTTGTTTATTTTAGCTTGTAAAAACAAGAGGCTCAAACACCTCTAGAAGAATACTTCTTATCTTATCAGGGTGTTTTGCTACAATATATTTGCTGTATTAAAATATGTCTCTGTTCCTGCTCTTGTGTTTAGTCACCGCCACCCCCAAAAGTAAATGTTAAGATCCTAAACTCATTCTTTCTTGGGACCTCTTTGTAATTATACAATATTTGCTTTATTTGATTAAGATTCCTCTCTATCCTGGGATTTATCATCAATATTGACACATTGATGTCAATGGTTCCTGTGCTGCTTGATGGGCAGCGATATATCCTGACCTACAGGTTCAGCCAGGACCACTTGGAGCTTCTCTTTAACTCCATCAGAGCATCTGGTACAATTCATAATTATTTTTTAACACAACACTAAGTGACCGGAACTGTCAGCAACTGTATTGTTTTCAATTTGTTGATCCATGTTTTCTTTTTTTTAGGAAAATACATTTGGTTTGTTTATTTGTTTGAAAAATCTGTGAATATGTAATATACTGTTATATATCTTGTGTCTATTTTAAGGTGGATGGAATAACAACCCTAGTGCCAGCCAGTTCAAGAACATTTTCAGAAAGCTGATGGCCCGGTGTGGTGTTAAACCAAGCATAAAAGGCAATGTGACCGCACAGGATGAGACAGAGTCCCTACCAGTTGAACCAATGTCCTCTGCTGACCAGTTCTACCACATTGACACATCAACAAACCTGTCAGCTGTAGACATGTCCTCTGTAGAAGAAGAAGATCTTTAGTTTATTTTATAGTTATACTGTACTTTTATACTTTTTTACTTTTTATACTAGTATGCAAAAACTCAGGACAGTATTATGTTCATTAAATGTTTAGTGTTTTAGTTTTAGAGTTGGTGTAAATTTTCATACTCATTTACCACTATGCAAAAACTCAGGACAGTGTTACAGTTTTACTATTTTATGCTTATGTTTATTATTATATGTTTCAGTGTTTTAATGTTTAAATAGTTACTGTTGCACCGAGGGACTGAGAGTCTTGTCACACTATCAGATGTTTATTTCTGTTTGTTTGTTTATTTATATCTCCCGATTATTAAATCTTTTCATGTATCTAAAAAAATAAACTACACATATTGACCAAGGTTTGTGTAATAATGTATTTAATATTACATAATATTTGCATGTGTAGGGAAAAAATTGGCATAAATTATTTTCATACCACTAATAATAATGCTATTTATGATGAAATAGTATTAAATATTTATTAGCATTGTAACATATGTCAGTTAATTTCGCTGGAAATAAACATGTATTTATAAATAGATGTAAATATAATCTTATTGTGTATATTGCTAGTGCAATACAGTGTCTATATAACGTTATTTTCATGTGAACGTCCATCTTAAGTATACCATATTATAACAACATCTCTCACATTTATAACAAACCAAACCGTTTTAAGATCGGTTGAAAATTAAGCAAGTTATGGTTATTTTAATAGTAAATGCCCCATTCACATTCATGTTAAAGCTGCAGTATGTAGCTTTTTTATGAACATATTTCTTCACTCTGTCACTACCTCCTGACAGACTGATGTTAGCCAGGTAATCTCTGAAAAAAAAAAAAAATATTGTCCCCTTGCTTCTCCAGGTGGTAAATAAGCATTTCTAAAAAGAAAAGGTGACCCGCCATTTTCCAGCCAATAAAAACAGAGTTTGTAACCAGCCAATAAAAACAGAGCTTGAATTTGAATCAGCCAATAAAAACAGAGCTTGAATTTGAAATTCAACAGACCACAAGGGGGCAGAGCCACATATGGCTCTGAGGGGGAGGGATCAGAATGCTTTGCCTGTTGAAAATATTTCTAACTGCTGCAGTTCTACAGAAACTGCATACTGAACCTTTAAAGGGGACCACATATTGCTTTTTAAAATTTTTATGGTATTTCTTTGGGGTTAAAAAACAGTGTTCATTCAATTTAATACACAAAATAATTCTTAGATAATCAATTATACCCTTTTTAATTCTGCCATTTTTAACTTTCGTTTTGAACGACCGGTTTATGATGAGGAGGTCTTGTGGCACGCCCTTCAAAGATCTGCTCACATTAACTCCGCCCTCCAAAGGCAGACGAGGAAGTTACTGCACGTTTCTTTTGCCTCCTTCTGACTCTCCCTCCCTCTGACTCTCCCTCCCTCTGACTCTCCCTCCCTCTGACTCTCCCTCCCTCTGACTCTCCCTCCTTCTGCCTGTGGCGCAGCTGTAGGGGAGCAAAGCACACACACACACAAGCACAGCAGCACAGCGGGGGCTTTTTTATCTGCGTCCCTCCGAGGAGCACGTGCGGGCCGGCACACACACACACACTCACAGCGGGCTTTCTTTTTATCAACACTACCTGACGCTCTGATGGAATTAAATAGGAGCTCCAAGTGATCTTGGCTCAGGCTGAACCTGTATGTGAGGACACACACACACGCGCACACACGGGTTTGGTTGCGTTAAGTAGTCTGTCCTGCTAATGACACATAAACCAACACACACACACACAGAAACATGCGCATCTGTTCCCATCTGAAAACTATCAATTTTAAATCCATTATCTGCGCCACGAGGGTCAGAGAGTTAGCTGGCTAGACTCTGTGACATTTTTAGCCATGAAATCAGGAAAAACAACCGTCAACTCTTTTATACTGGAGTGGGTTGAGCCGCACCAGGGGTTGCTAGGTGAGGGGGCTGGACTCAGGTTCGAGGTGGGTTGTCCTCGCGCCTGTGACGTAACAGGCGCGATGATTTCAAAACGAAACCTATCTTATCACAGTTAAATAAATCTACTTAGAGTAAATAAACCACTGGGTGCATTTTTTTGGCCTTAGGACTGTTTTTTTATGGAGTAAATACCCAAAGTTGAGTAAAAAAAACATTAAAAAGTGAATTTTGAATATGTGGTCCCCTTTAAGAGTGGGCGTTCTGTCTGTGGCAAGATGACCGCCGTCTGACGATGTCGGTCTCCATTGGCCAACAGCGGGGATGTCTTATCTAGTGTATATATCTATGGTCTAATTGGCCTTGACAGGCGTGCTGAAAGAAACTTCACAGGTGAACATGTGGGGGCGCAATTCCCCATAACCATGTATTTTACCTCGATCCCCTCCCTCAGGGAACATTGGTTATGGTCATAACCTCCAGTTATTCTTAGGAAATGTGTGTGGAGAGGCACATTTCTGCTGCTACATTTGATTATTGTTTAAACATGAATAAACATGGACATGGTTAAGAAACTTTCAAACAAGAAATCTAAAGACTGGTTAGACATGGATATGACCTTTGTAAAGGAAATGATCAGTTTTGTCATTGAGCCTTTTACTTATATATGTAATTTGTCATTCTCAACAGGGATATTCCCTAAGGGTATGAAAATTGCAAAGGTAATTCCACTCTATAAAAATGGTGAAAAATGTAAGTTTGATAACTATAGACCAATATCATTGCTGCCCTAGTTCTCTAAGATACTAGAAAAATTATTTGTGATCAGACTGGATAGATTTCTTGATAAGCAGATGGTTCTGAGTGATAACCAATATGGTTTCAGAAAAAGCCATTCAACATCTATGGCTCTCATGGACCTTATTGAACAAATAACTACAGCTATGGATGAAAAACAATATTGTGTCAGTATCTTTGTTGACCTCAGAAAAGCCTTTGATACTATTGATCACTGCATTCTTTTGGAGAAATTGTACAAATATGGAATGAGGGGTCAAGTATTGCAATGGGTATCTAGTTATCTGACAAATAGGAAGCAATTTGTTCAAATAAATGAAGTAAGATCCAAATTTGCTAATATTACGTGTGGGGTCCCACAGGGTTCAGTGCTTGGTCCAAAGTTGTTTCTTTTGTACATAAATGATTTGGTGAATGTGTCGGGGCTGTTTAGGTGTGTTCTGTTTGCAGATGATACCACTTTTTTTTGTTTAGGAACAAATTTGGATCATATGCTGAACATGATGGAAACAGAGTTTGTAAAAATACAGACTTGGTTTGGGCTTAATAAATTATCGCTAAATTTGAAGAAAACAAGTTATATGGTATTTAGTAATAGAAATACCACAGTTGATGCTACATTTAAAATTAATGGTAACATAATTAGTAAAGTGACAGAAATGAAATTTTTGGGTGTAATTATTGATGAGAACCTAACCTGGAAATCTCATCTTAATTATTTGAGAACAAAGATAGCCAGATCTATTGCTGTATTATACAAGGCAAAATAATTATTTAACGATAAAGCACTACTTATATTATATAATGCGATAGTTCTTCCATATTTGACATATTGTGTTGAAATTTGGGGAAAGGCATGTAAAACATCTACAAATTCTATTTTTATTTTACAGAAAAGAGCAATAAGAATCATCTCAGGAAAGCATTACACTCACCCATCTAACATACTATTTAAACAGTTAAATTTATTAAAGTTTTATGAACTGGTTGACTATGGAATTCTTCAGGTTATGTACAGAGCTCATACAAATTCCTTACCTCCATATATTCAATCTTATTTTATTAAGAGAGTCAGTAACTACAATTTAAAAGGATTAGAAATGTTTGTAAAACCAAAAATTAGAACAAACTCAATGCACATCAGTTCAAGGAATAAAACTGTGGAATGTTTTGGATAAAAGTTGTAAAAACACCTCCTCAATGTTTTTGTTTAAGAAATTGGTAAAAAGTAGTCTATTGAAAAAATATGAAGTTAGCTTATTCTTTTGAAATCGGTTGTTCTTGGCACGGAGTCAGTTTTTGACTTGTTATGTTATATAATGCCTATTTAAGTTTGAATGTAATTTATGTATTTTATTTCATAAGTATTTTCTTTTTTTTAAAGGAGCAGATGTTATAAGATTTTATCTTCTTTCTGCTTCCTTTCATTTTCTTTGTAAATTGTATTTTTTTTGTTTTGTTTTAATATTTACTCAATTTTAACTGAAAATGAATAAAGTTTGAAAAAAAAAAGTAAAAATGTCCCCGTTTCACAATTTCATCTTGATAACATTTTATTATTTTTGGTCTCTGAGCTGGAAATGTCCCCAGATTTAATGCCAGAAATGTGGTCAACTTATTTTAGGCGGAGGACACCCTGGACAGGTCCCTCTTTGATCCGTCGGTCACGTGACACCACCGGAAGTAAACATAGCTAAGTGTTAGCATTGTTAGCGTGAATCTCCGAAGTTGAATTGGAAATAACCGTTGTAAGTGTACGTACACAGGCTAATTTATTACTTGATCTATGTTTTATTTGTTATTGTTCGGTGGATAATATTGACCGATGAGGTAAAATAAACTTAGTTTTATTCGGGACTTCGAAAAGTGACGTCAGCGGACATGCATCCGGCGCTAGCAGCGTTAGCATAGTTAGCTCTGTGTTTGTTGTTGTTCATGTGTCTGTGTGTGAGAGGTGAATGTTTGAGTGTGTGCAGCAACAATGTCTTCAGTTCAGTCTCTGAGAGAGTTTATCAGCGAGCGACTAACTGCTGCTGCTGAAGAAATATTCACAGAGTTTGAAAAAACCATCGTCCAGTACGAGGAAGAGATCGATCGTCAGCGCAGACTGCTGGACATCACCTGGAAACCTCAGACACACCTGCACACAACAGGTAGGAGCTGCAGCTTAATAAATGTTGAGCAGTGCTTTATGATAAACATCCAATTTATTAAAAACTGCTAAAAATCAGTTTTTTTTAAATAAAATATCAATGTTTGCATCTTTATTTGTGTATTTTGGAAACAAACTAAATATTTAAATTGAAACGAGGTCAAACGAGCAGAAGCTAAAATGAGTTAAACAAGAAAAAAGATCAACGATGTACAAATTGATGGACGTTAATCACAGACAGCTTTACAGATAACAGCCTAAAAATAAAGTCCAGTTGATCTTGTATTGAATGCCTTTTTTGATTTTATCATGTCCTGGACGACTGAGAATCCTCACCAGCATTTAGACCCAGGTATTTTAGTTTCTCTCTTTTTCATTGTTTCTTCTGCTTTTTGACTTTTTAGACGTCCCTCTGCATCATTACTGTAAAGAGGAGGAGAATCAGCATCTCTGTGACCCAGAGAGGAGCTTCAGTCCAGACCAGGAGGAACCAGAAGCTGCCCAGCTGAAAGAGGAGCAGGAAGAACTTTGTGTCAGTCAGGATGAGGAGCAGCCGGTTCTGAAGCTCGAGGCTGAAGCCTTCATGGTGACTCCTGCTTTTGAGCAAAGAGACCACAGTGAACCAGAACCAAACTGGGACCAGCTCCTCCCTATGAACTTTCCTGAGCCCGAGAACCAAGACCAGGAAGAAGCAGGACCATCTGGAGACAGAGAACTGAACCCAGGAAAGTGGTTTGATCCTGAGTCGAATGAAAAACCTGTAAAATGTGACGTTTGTGGAAAAGCCTTTCGACATAATTGTCAAATGAAGGAGCACAGAAGAATCCACACTGGTGAGAAGCCCTTCTCCTGTAAGTTCTGTGGTAAAACCTTCATGAGAAGCCGTGGCCTGATGGTCCACACCAGAACCCACACGGACCAGAGGCCTTACTCCTCTAAGGTCTGCAGTAAACGCTTCAAACAGCACAACACGTTGGTCTACCACATGCGGGTCCACAATTGTGAGAAGCCCCACACGTGTCAGACTTGTGGAAAAGGCTTCACAGTAAAGAGCCAGTTAACCATTCACGCCAGGTCTCACACAGGTAAGAGGCCTTATCCTTGTAACACCTGTGGACAAAGGTTTCAGCTGCTCTCGCAGTTTGAACTTGCACCTGAGAACCCACACGGGTGAGAGACCCTATCCTTGTCCGACCTGTGGTAAAAGCTTCAGGAGAAGCGATGTGTTGCTGAGCCACATTCGGATCCACACGGGAGAGAAACCCTACACGTGTCAGACTTGCGGTAAAAGCTTCACCCAGCGAGGTCAGTTGCTGATTCACACCAGAGTTCACAGCGGTGAGAAACCCTTTTCATGTCAAATGTGTGGTAAGAACTTTGCACTACGTGGTCACTTAGCGTCCCACATAAAGACTCACACCAGAGTTCACAGCGGTGAGAAACCCTTTTCATGTCAAATTTGTGGTAAGAACTTTGCACGACGTGGTAACTTAGCGTCCCACATAAAGACTCACACCGGTGAGAAGCCCTTTTCCTGTCCAGTATGTGGCAAATGCTTCACCCAGAGAAGCAATCTGACTGTCCACGTGAAGAGACACCGGGGGGACGTATCTGTCCAACGTCAGCCTGTGAGACAGTGAAGACATCAGACTGAGGGAGGACAGCTTGAAATCAGAATCTGATCAGAACCAGAGGATCATCTGCAGGAAACAAATGGACCAGAACATCAACAGGACCAGAAGCTTCTGTTGGTCCTAAAGTAAACAGAACATCTGGAGAGAAAGTTCTAAATGTGGTTTGTGTTAAAGGAGGTCTTTAGATATAACGTGGTTCTGTTTATATAAAGTGTTGTTTTATAATGCTGACTGATCAGGTTTGATTTTAATTTTCCTGACAAGTTAAATCTGATGTGTTTCTCTGTGTTCTGATTAAATCAACATAAAGTTAGTTTTTGTTCTAAGTGTGTTCATTTATGAAGATTTGTTAGATTTAAATCAAAACAAAACAGGAAAATCACTTTGTGCTGGCAACACCTCTTCACTTTTGAATTTGTCCTTTTTATGAAATGTTTTTTTTTTATAACTGCACAATCTAACAATAAAATGTATCTCATCAAGATAAACATTCATATTTTAAAAGTATCTCATAATTATCAGTTCTGACAGTGAATAAATGCATCAAGGAGATTGACAGAGTAAAATACACTGCTGGCCAAAAAACAAAATGGTCACACTAATATTTGGTTGGACCACCTTTATCTTTGATGACATCATGCATTTTGTGTGGCATTGTTTTGATAAACTTCTACAATGTCACAAGATCTATTTCCATCTAGTGTTGGATTTATTTTTTCACCAAGATCTTGCATTGATGACTAAGCATGATGAGTGCATCACTTCACCTGCCTCTCTTCTTACCCTGATGCACCCATCACTCTGGAACAGGATCAATCTGGACTCTTCAGAACACATGACCTTCTTCCATTGCTCCACAGTCAAATCTTTATGCTCCCTTAGAAATTGAAGCCTTTTTTTCCAGTTAGCCTCATCGGTTAGTGGTTTTCTTAAATGGTGGGTGACATCATCTTTGAACTTTGCATATAGTGACACAACATAAATATCTTGTATCATTCAACTATGTTCTTTTTTGCAAACAAAATGATAAATTAATGAAAATTCCTTTCAAAGTGAGTTTACTATTAAAAACCGTGTTTCTTCACGGGACATCCGACTACACGCGAATGCAACATCTGTGACGTAGGATGAAGAACCTCAGTTTGCGTCTGCCATGATAATGCATATTCATTCTCTGCCAGATCAGCTATTGTTTTTTGTATAACTTGAAAAATGCCGTTACGTTGTGTCGCATTTGGGTGTTCTAATATCGCCAGTGAACAAGTGAGCCTTTTCACTTTCCCAAAAGTGTGTCTGCTTGTTTTGTATATAATGTATATAGAAATCTGTCATATCCTGTTGGTTTTGAACTGTCAACATCTGTTTACTGTGATTGTAGTTTTCTTTATTTTCTTTTTGATAAGTGCAAATGCCTATTGCCAATGTGACGTGTGCTGCTGACCACTTGACCAGGTCACCCTTGTAAAAGAGATCTCGATCTCAACGGGCTCTACCTGGTTAAATAAAGGTGATTGATTGATTGATTGATTGAAAAGATGAAATACTTAGTCAAAAATGGAATAAATAAAGCTGCCCCCCCCTCGGAGCTCCCTCGCTTCCTGAAAAGGTAAGACTCAAATAAATACGGGTGCAGACCTAAATTAGAACCTGCTGTTTCTTGTTCATCTAACTTCCTGCTTCCCAAACTGAAGACAAAACGCTCAAATCGTAACTTAGATTGATAAATTAGTCAGTTTATTTATTGTCCGCCATAAATATGTAAAAGGGGCGTTCTAAAGACGTTCTTCTTCCTACGTCACAGATGTTGCATTTGCGTCTAGTCGGATGTCCCGTGAAGAAACACGTTTTTTTATTTTAAACTCACTTTGAAAGGAATTTTCATATCATTTTGTTTGCAAAAACGAACATAGTTGAATGATACAAGATATTTATGTTGTGTCACATTGAGTCAGGAGGACTCATTTTAAACCACTCATCTGTGTTTATCTAAAACAACTGTTGAAAATGAGTCCACATGACTCACAAGTATAAATAAAGCCTGAATTAAAAAAGGTATTATTTCTCAACGTAGACACTTAAAAAAAAAAACTATTTCTGTCGGTGCTTATTATTGAGACACCACCGGAAGTACACAGCGTTAGCTGCTGTCCACATTTCAAGCTATGTGTGTTTGTGGGTAATTGTCTTTAGTTGTGTTGGAATCATGTTCTTGGTTAACCCAAACCGCCCATACAATTGATCGAATTTTACGTTTGATTGTATTTTGGATATTTCTTTATATTTCGTCAAGCGTTGGCGAGACAACCGGAAGTGCAGCCGGGGCTAGCAGCGTTAGCATAGTTAGCTCATTGTGTTTGTGGTGGTTTATGTGTGTGTAGCTCTGTCTGAGTGAGAGGTGAATGTTTGAGTGTGTGCAGCAACAGTTCAGTCTCTGAGAGAGTTTATCAGCGAGCGACTAACTGCTGCTGCTGAAGAAATATTCAGAGTTTGAAAAAACCATCGTCCAGTACGAGGAAGAGATCGATCGTCAGCGCAGACTGCTGGACATCACCTGGAAACCTCAGATACACCTGCACACAACAGGTAGGAGCTGCAGAGGTGTACATGTGGAAGTATTTATTCATTTATGACACAATGAGGTGAAATGAGTAAAGATAAATCTGTCTCAGTCCCTTCCACCACAGCTGGGTGGCAGCCATGTTGAGGGACTGACTCATGTAAACTGTTGTAAACCCCTGAGTTTTGTTTTTTCTCATTCAACTTTTACTTAGGCAGGTTAATCTCATTGAGCCTCGAGAACTCATTTACAAGAGAGACCTGGTTCCAACAAAGAATGATGACAACAGCGACAACAATAGACAATCAGAAGAGGCATATAGATTGTTTTTTGATTTTCTACATCTGCCTTATAATTTATAAGGCAGATGTAGAAAATCAAGAACAGGAACATATGCATTGGTTCTTGCCAGGAGTCCAACAGATTCTTAAAACCATTTAGAGAGGTCAAGAGATTCAGATCTTTTTGTAAGATATTCCAGGAAACAGAGAATGTCCTTTTGTCTAGTTCAGTTCTCACTGACGGAACACTGCAGGTAATCATGTCCTGAGAGCGCACGCTGTAGCTGCACTCACGCAAAGACATGTAAGGTGTGTCCCAATCCGACGGCTGCATGGGTCTGAGGCCGCATTTGAAGGCCGCTGACGTCACAGCGATGCGCCAAGGCCTGTCCCAATTCGAAGACTGCTTCAATGCGGCCGACGAATGCGGCCTTCTTTTCCCCGAATTTGAAGGACGGGTCCGGTGGATCCTTCCAGACGGAGGCTATCCCAAAATGCATTGCGTTTACTCTGCGCGTGCGCATTGAGGGAACATTTTGGATGAACGTAATGGCGGACGAAGCGACAGAATACACTTTTAAATGTAAGTTATGTTAAAATGTGGGATTAAAAAATTAAAAGCCTAAAGCGGTTATGATTTATGACATAAATGATTAAAGCGGATGTTAGTCATTTGCGTAGATATTTTTTATATCTTTTGTCAGCTCGTACAGTGGGTCCCGTCGTATTATCGCTGCTAAGCTAATTTTATTCTTCTGTTTTTTAGGGAGCAAGGAGCAGACCGAGGCTTTTATTAAGCTTCGGAATAATAACAGTTTTTACGGGGGCTAAACATTCTGCAGCTGTGGCGTGGAGGTACAAGATTCATCCTATGCTTCTGAGTACAGTTTCATTAACCCTATACTGTACTGTACTGTACATAACCTGCAACCTCTTGTGTTGTGCTGTGAAAACTGTTTTTCATTGTGGGTTTAAGACATTATTTTCCATGTTTCCCCTCTTCATTCATTTTATGTTGATGTTATTAGGGTAATTTTGGAGAAGATGTGCCTGCAGGATAAAGTAACTCCTCTGCAGGCTAAAAAGAAATTGGACAATTTAAAGAAGAAATACAAAGTATGTACATGTGTAATGAATTATATAATTTGTACGTGCTCTGTTGATACAAACCAGATTCTAAAAAAGTTGGGACACTAAACAAATTGTGAATAAAAACTGAATGCAATGATGTGGAGGTGCCAACATCTAATATTTTATTCAGAATAGATCACAGATCTAAAGTTTAAACTGAGAGAATTTATCATTTTAAATGAAAAATATGTTGTTTCAAAATTTCATGGCGTCAACAAATCCCAAAAAAAGTTGCGACAAGTCCTGAACATAGTTCTCTGCATTAATGGT
The DNA here is from genome assembly GCA_038048925.1 of Garcialebias charrua. Lineage (NCBI taxonomy): Eukaryota > Metazoa > Chordata > Actinopteri > Cyprinodontiformes > Rivulidae > Garcialebias > Garcialebias charrua. The sequence goes on along the minus strand of JBBPBX010019866.1, from coordinate 16,812 downwards.
GCCTTTCCAGACATGCAAGCTGCCCATGCCACAAGCGCTCATGCAACCCCATACCATCAGTGAGGCAGGCTTCTGAACGGAGCGTTGATTGGCGTTCCAGCCACTTACTGTGTCTTGTTGATATCTTTTTAATTTTTTATATATTTTTATTTTTGATGGTGGTTGTTTTTGTTACTATGGACTAGAGGGTGACACGGGAGTGAATTTCTACTCCTGTCCCGTCCCACTCCCACAGAAAATAATCCTGTCCCGTCCCACTCCCAGGCTTGAGTAAAAAATTAATTCCTGTCCCGTCCCACTCCTGTGGCCTCATGTATCAACTGTGCGTAGGCACAAATTCCGTGCGTACGTCACTATCCACGCATAACTCCGTATGTATCAAAACAGAACTGAACGTGGATATGTGCGCATTCCCACGCCAGCTCCAGGCTTGGCGTAGGCACGTTTCTGTGGTTTGTGTTCCTTTGGCGACACCTACAGGTGATTCTGGAAACTGTTCAGGATGGGGTAATAATGATTATTTCCACCCAAACACACATGATGAACAATTATTACATCCACATGGACGCAATCAGAATACAACCTGCAAAGAATATAACAAACAGAAAGACTGAATAGTTCTGCACAGCTTAAATTCTTGTTTTTTGTTCATTCTTAGCTGTTTTAGCAGTTGAAGAACGTGATGCATGATGGGACAAGACGATATTTCTCTGTTGCAGGGTATATTTAAATGAAAACAACGTTTGTCTTTATTTTTAATTCATTCCAGATTTAAAGAACACAAGAAAACTATTAACAAAAAAACCACAAGAAAGTTCTGCACAGCCTTAAATTCTTGTTTTTTGTTCATTCTTAGCTGTTTTAGCAGTTGAAGAACGTGATGCATGATGGGACAAGACGATATTTCTCTGTTGCAGGGTATATTTAAATGAAAACAACGTTTGTCTTTATTTTTAATTCATTCCAGATTTAAAGAACACAAGAAAACTATTAACAAAAAAACCACAAGAAATCCCCTTTTGCCTTCATTTCATGTTGTTCATTCTAAACAGTTTTCTTGTGTTCTTTAAATCTGGAATGAATAAAAAAAAAATAAACGTTGTACCATGCGGGAGTCGAACTCATGACCTTCGGGACGAAAGGCGGGCACGCTAACCACTGATCTATCAATGCATGTTAAAACAGCTGGGTCAACTTTTCATTTAAAAGTGGACGGTTTGTTGTGCGCTGAGCGTGCCAGACAAAACCTTTTTCTGTGCCTCTCTACGTCACTCAGAAGTGTCTCCAGTTCACAGTCCGTGAAGTTCCTCTTTTTTCCACGTTTCGACATGATTTGCAATAGAGCAAAGACGACATTCCTAACGTGCAGGGCATATTTAAATGAATTTGCATATTTATATGGAGGCGTGTCAAAGGCGGAGTCGGCCACTCTCTCATGTGCGCTCAATTCCACGTTGGTTGTGATGTACAAAAGGAATGTGCGTGGATACCGGCGTATGCACAGTTTGATACATCTGGATTTTTTTGTGCGTAGGCAGATTTCTGGATTTGACCGTGCGGCACTTTTCAGTAAGAAATCCACGCAAGTCTTTGTACATGAGGCCCCTGGTATTCTTGTCCTTTGAGAGGACCTCTGTGATGGCCCTTTTCTGCTCCAGGACCCGCTTCACCATTTGTTGACGGGAGCCCCATCTTGTTGGTGTTTCAGTGATGAGCTTGTGCTTTGGCAAGTGAAACTCCTCCTGAGCAGCTGCAAGGTCCCTTTTCTTTTTCCAAGAGTAGGAGAAGGCAGCCACCAACTTTTTACAGACCCCAATTGCTCTGTCCACTCGCTTGTCTTGGTTAACTTTCTCTGTAAACACAGAGAAAAGATATTGCAAATAATATAATATAAAACATTTGTATTTATATTTCAACAAATATTTATTTATATTATTCTTAGAGAAAAATCACAATTCTCCTGATTAAGTATATTTGATTACATCTGATTTAAATAGAATAGAAACAGCCTTTATTGTAACCACAATGGGGAAATTCACACACAAAAAAAAAAAATTCAAATTCAAGATCTTTTTTATTGAAATTTTTTCTTTTTTTTCAAACAACAACAAAACAAACAACAACAACAACAACAAAAAAACAGTCAATTTGAGTTGTAACATGTACAGTATAATCCACACTAAAGGAAAAAAATAAAAATAAAAAATAATAATAATGATAACATAGAAAATAATCCCTACCCAATCACTGCCAAAAGAAAAGGGAAAAAAATAAATAGAAGGTAAAATAGCCAAGAGACTGCATTAACCTGAGTGAGTTGTGTTGTCAGAGAGACTGGAACAGATTCAGGAAAGGTCCCCAAACATTCTCAAATTTACCCTCTTTCTGTTGGAGTGTGAATCTGATTTTCTCCAGCTTTAAACAGGACATGATGTCAGCCAACCACTGAGCGTGAGTGGGTGGAAACGGTTCTTTCCACCTAAGCAAAATAGCTCGTCTGGCCAGGAGAGAGGTGAACGATATTACATGTTGTTGGTTTTTATTTAGGTTTGTCATGCCCTCTACAAGACCAAACAGAGCAATCAGTGGGTCAGGGTTCAGACGTGTATCTAGTACGCGTGATAAAGTCTGAAAGATTTCCCGCCAATATTTGTTCAGAGATGGGCAAAACCAAAACATATGGGAGAGAGAGGCTTCAGCATGTTTGCATCTCACACAGTATGGGCTGACATCAGGATACATAGAGGACAATTTCAGTTTAGAGATGTGAGCTCTGTGCACCACTTTAAATTGTATTAGACAGTGTCTAGCACAGAGAGAGCTGGAGCTCACCAGTTTGAGTATGGAGGTCCAAGAGTCCTCTGAAATAGAGGAGCCGAGATCCTCTTCCCAAGCAGCTTTGATTTTATCTGAGGAAGCACGCTTCAAATCCAATAGTTTACTGTAAATGAATGAAATGGACTGTTTTTTATTTGGGTCTAAAGAAAGAATAGTGTCAACAATACTGCTATCAGTTGAAATGGAGAGGTTGGACAAATGAAGAGTAATAAAGTGCCGTATTTGGAGATACCTAAAAAAATTGGACTGGGGAAGACTAAATTTTTCACATAGTTGTTGAAATGAAGCTAAAGTGTTATTGAGAAACAAGTCATTGAAGCGTACTATACCCCTTCTTTGCCATTCTTTAAAAACAGAGTCCTGAGATGATGGTTTGAAAAGTTGGTTAGACATAATAGGGCTATAAAGAGAGAAACTAGAGAAATCAAAATATTTACGAAATTGTGCCCAGATTTTTAGTGAGTGTTTTATAACTGGATTTATAACAGTTGTAAGTGGTGGAAGCGGGAATGAGGATCCCAAGAAAGCCACGGAGGACCATTTCCCAGAACACTGTGACTCCATCTCTACCCAGTCAGGGCTGTCAGGCCTGTTGTAATAGAATGACCAGAATGCTAGACAGTGCAAGTTTGCTGCCCAATAGTAAAAGCGGAAATTTGGAAGGGCAAGACCGCCTGCGGCCTTAGTTTTTTGGAGATATGTCTTATTTAAGCGTGGACGTTTTCCTTGCCACAGATATGATGAAATGATGGAATCTAACTGAACAAAGAATGAACCAGGGATAAAAACAGGAATATTTTGAAAGAGATATAAAAACTTAGGTAAAGTGACCATCTTGACTGAGTTAATACGGCCTATGAGGGAAGTGGAAAGCGGTGACCATCGGGATAATGCCTGCTTTGTCTGATTCAACAGAGAGACAAAATTTTCTTGATATAAATCCTTATACCTCCTCGTAACTGTAACACCCAGGTAAGAGAATTTTATCTTCTCAATTTTAAAAGGCCATTTACTAAAGTCAAGAGTCTGCGCCAGGGTATTGACAGGGAAAATTACACTTTTACTCAAGTTTAATTTGTAACCAGAATTGATTCCAAATTCCTCAAGTAATGATAAAACGGAAGGCAGCGTGTCAGTCGGATGAGAAATGAAAAGTAAAAGGTCATCAGCATAAAGGGAGACCTTGTGCTCCATATCGCCTCTCCAGATTCCTGAAATTGTGTCACAGGACCGCAAAGCAGTGGCAAGAGGTTCAATTGCCAGGTCAAAGAGCAAAGGGCTCAGTGGGCATCCCTGGCGAGTTCCTCGATGTAGACTGAATGGTTTCGATATCTGAGAGTTGGTACGAATGGTTGCGGTGGGATGTGAATAAATTAATTGCACCCATGTAATGAAATTGGGGCCAAAACCAAATTTGTCAAGAACATTAAACAAGTAGTCCCATTCAACCCGATCAAATGCTTTCTCCGCATCAAGGGAAATAACACACTCAGGAACAGTATCCGAAGGAGAATAAATAATGTCCAAAAGGCGTCTGATATTAAAAAAGGAGTGCCTGCCTTTAATGAATCCAGTCTGGTCTTTTGATATGATGAAAGGAAGGATCTTTTCCAACCTTTGAGCAAGAACTTTGGCTAAAATTTTGGCATCTGTATTTAAAAGGGAGATTGGTCGATAAGAGGAACAGTGAGTTGGGTCTTTTCCTTTCTTTGCAATGAGGGTAATGCAGGCCTCTAAGAAAGATTTCGGAAGGGATCCTTGGTCAAACGACTCTAAGAGAACCGAGTGTAAGAGTGGGGAAAGTAATGGAGAAAATTTCTTAAAAAATTCAGCAGGGAAGCCGTCAGGACCCGGACATTTGCCAGACTGCATTACCGATACAGCTGACACAATTTCTGTCAGGGATATTGTGATCTCCAGTGCATCTTTCAGATTGGGTGTGAGTTTTGGCATATTGGTCTTTTCGAAAAACTGAGAAGATAAATTCTTGTTGGTTTGAGATTCTGAAGTATATAAATGGGAATAAAAGTCCTTAAATGCTCTGTTAATTTGTAAATGATCTAGAGTTATGGTGCCGTTCTTTAATTGGATCTTAGGGATGATTTGTTTAGCCGTGGCACCCTTCAACTGATTTGCCAGTAGTTTTCCTGACTTTTCTCCATGTATGTAAAATGATGATTTACTTTTCAAAAGTGATTGTTCTATTGAGTATGTAGACAATAAATCAAACTTAGTTTTGAGTTCTACTTTTTTTTGTACAGATTAGGGCATTTGTTTTGAGCATATTGTTGATCAATTTCTTTTATCTGCTGGGCTAAATCAGTTCTTTCTTTTTGAGATTTTTGCCTCAGCCGGGCGGTATATGAAATGATTTGTCCCCTAAGATAGGCCTTAAGGGTATCCCAAACTGTTGACAGTGGGATCCCAGGAGTTCTGTTTATGGATAGAAAGAAGGTTATTTCTTTTTCTATAAATGTAACAAAATCATTGTTTGACAGTAACGTTGAATTGAATCTCCACTGTCTACTCCTTATAGGAATGTCAGGGAGGGACAGAGACAGAGTGACAGGTGCATGGTCTGAGATGACAATACTGTGGTAGTCACAGCCACGGACAGAGGGAAGAAGTTTGTTGTCTATGAAAAAGTAATCGATCCTCGAGTACGAGTGATGAACATGAGAAAAAAAAGAATATTCTCTCTCAGCTGGGTGTAAAAAACGCCATACATCGCACAGGCCATATTTAGATAGAAAGGCACGAATAGTGTGGGACGACCTGCTGGCTGTGGCAGGGTTTGTAGAGGATCTGTCCAAAACTGGATCCAACCAGCAATTCAAGTCACCACTGAGTATCAATGAGTATGTGTTTAGGTCCGGGAGCAGTGAAAATAATTTCTCAAAGAAACCAACATCATCCGTATTTGGGGCATAAACGTTAACTAGCACTACTGGTGTGTTGTACAATTTACCGGAAACAATCACAAAACGACCATATTTATCTGAGTTAACTTGAAAAGGTTCAAATGAAATGTCTTGACTGATGAGGATCGAGACGCCCCGAGCCTTTGCTCGAAAGGAGGAATGGAAACTCTGCCCGTGCCATGTTTGCAGTAATCGTTTGCTATCGTCACTTCTAATGTGAGTCTCCTGCAGGAAAGCAATGCCTGTATTTAACTGTTTTAAATGAGAGAGCACCTTCCTTCTCTTGACGGGGTGGTTCAAACCTTTGACGTTCCAGCTTGACAACACCAACTGACCACTCATATTACTAATAATTTGTATAAGAAAGGTAGGTAATACAGTCTAATGTGTTGATGGCTGTGCAGTTCTTGGCAAAGTGAAAGAAAATATAAATTAATGGCAGTGATGGACCCCCCACCCCCTCCCTTTCCCACCCTGGACAGCTGCAAAAAACAGAAGCAGCAAGCTCCATAAAAATTAAAAATAAGTCTCCTGTCTAACTTTTAAACTAGTGCTCCAGTATCATAAGAGGGAAAAAAAATGTATAAGCACCTCATGCAAGGCCAAAAATGTACACATAGATGTGTGATCACGCACACACATATAAACAAAGTTAAATTAATCCTAATCCTAAATTAAATCTTCAATCAGTCCAGGACCAATTCAAGATTCAATTCAAGATAGTCAACAGGTAAACAGGAAGAGGAAAAATGTTAATAGTTCAAAATAATATATTGAAAACATTATATATTTCACCCATTTTTATACATGAATAGGCCTACTTCAATTATTTATGTGCCTAAATACAGAACCAAAAAGCCCCACCAAAAAAAGAAAGTCTCAGATAATCAGAGTATGGGCAGAGTCCTGCTCATCTGTTCGTCACCTCATGTAAACAAAAGTTTAGTCTAAACATAGACAAAGCCAGTGCGGGAACAGCGCGTTGCACATCAGTCAAAAGAAAAGTTAAATATTACTGTACTTGCGCTGTAAAGGCTGAGGTAACTCCTGTCCTGTCTAACTTTTAAACTAGGGCTCCAGTATCATAAAAAAGGGGGGGGGGGGGAATTAATTAAAAAAAGGAAAAAAAAAATTTATTTATCTTTTTTTTATTTTTTATAAACACCTCACAAACTAGTTTAAAGTATGCAAGGCCAAAAAAATGTATACACATAAATGTGTACCGGTAATCACGCACACACACACAAACAAAGTAATTAATCCTAATCTCAAATTAATTATCAATCAATCCAGGACTAACCCAAGATTCAGCTCAAGATAGTCAGCAGGTAAACGAGAAGAGGAAAAATGTTAATAGTTCAAAATAATATATTGAAAACATTATATATTACACCCATTTTTATACATGAATACTTCAATTATTTATGTGCTTAAATACAAAACCAAAGAAGCCGCAATAAAAACTAAAAAGTCTCAGATAATGAGAGTATGAGCAAAGTCCTGCTCATCTGTTCGTCACCTCATGTAAACAATAGTTTAGTGTAATAATCAAAGCCAGTGCGGGAACAGCGCACTGCTCATCAGTAAGAAGAAAAGTTTAAATGTTACTTGCGCTGTGAAGCCTGAAAGGTGTCAATGAACTTCTGCGCCACTTCCACAGAGCCCAGCCACTTTCTGTGTCCATCAGGTAAAGTCACGCGGAGTCGAGCAGGAAACAGCAGAGCAGGTTTTAGACCCAGAGAGTACAGCGCAGCCATCACTTCCTTATATTCCACTCGCTGGTTAAGGACTTCTGGGCTGTAGTCTTCCACGATCCGCACCGGTTTCCCCTGGTATTCAAGCCTGCCTCTGCGTCGAGCCTCCCTGATGAGGAGCTCCTTCACCTGGACCCGGTGCACTCGCAGGATAACCGGGCGCGGCCGCTGGTCCGAGGCGGGTTTCGGGGCGAGGGTTCGATGGGCCCGGTCCAGTTCGGGTGGAGAGGGAAGCGTGTCACGCCCGTAGATGTAGCACAGCAGGTTGGAGAAGAAGTCTGTAGGACGTCCGCTCTCAACAGACTCCGGTAAACCCAGCACACAAATATTTTGCCGTCTGCTTCGATTTTCTAAATCTGCTAGTTTAGATTTTAGTCTGGCGTTTTCCTCCTGCAGAGTTGAGCAGGTGTTTTCCACCTCCGACATGCGCTGGCTCAGGTCGTTAGTGACAAGTTCCAGTGATGACACACGCTGGCCGTGTTCCTCCACCGCGAGCCGAGTCTGGTCGAGTTTGAGATCCAGCTGGTGAAAAGTTTGTTTGAACTCAGCTGACAGCGCGCGCGGTGCTCCTCGAGCAGCGAGGTAATTGCCTCGAGGGTTATTAGGCCAGCGTCATCCTTCTCAGCGTCCTTCTTCGATCTCGTCAACTTTTGAGACATTTTTAATTTAAAATCTTTAAAAGAGATGTTTGGTGGAAGTTGTGTGCGTGATAATAGGCAAAAAATATTAACTGTAGAGGGCTTGGTGGTGCTAAAAAATAAGTTTTAACCGGAGCACTGGCAAGTGCGACTTACTCCATCTTACGACCACACCCAATGCCTTACGACCACACCCAATGCCTTACGCAATTTTTTTTTTTTTTTACAAATTATCTGCTTTATAAGACGGAGCTGAATACAGCTCCTCAGACTGAAGACAAACCATTTCTACATTTTTTTTTAACCTGTCCAGAGGACCTGACTTAACTTTTTTAGATGAAGAAATTACACTTTCATTCAACCTTTATTTATACAGGCTAGCCTCGTTGAGCCACGGGGACTCATTTACAAGAGGGACCTGTCTCACTCACACCTAGGGTCAATTTAGAGTTACCAATCAGCCTAACATACATGTTTTTGGACTGTGGCAGGAAACCGGAGCACCCGGAGAAAACCCACGCATGCACGGACAGAACATGCAAACTCCACCCAGAAAGGCCCCCGGACCGGGATTTGAACCGGGGCCTGCTCGCTGAGAGGCAGCAGCTCTACCAGTTGTGCCACCATGCTGCCAGAGGCAGCAGCTACTTTACTACAATGTAATGTACTGAGTGTGATGCTGGTTCCTCACCAAACGCATCCAAATGCTCCTAATGCTCTGTGTTTGCTGCTGTAAACAGATGTCTGTCCCCACCAAACGTCTGCAGACGCGCAGTGGGAGGAGCGTGTCGTGGCTCCCTTCCTGGTCAGATCCGTGTTGTTTATGTACACTGGGCAGATAAAACCAGCTGTACGTGCCTCGTCAATACTTGTGTGTGTTTTCTACGAGCCGAACTGCAGCTCAAAAAGTATTTGTTGAGATTAAACCTTTTTTTTTTTTTATGTTTTGGGGAGATATACGCTAGAAAAAAAAAGCAGAAACTTTATAAATGCCATATTTTCCTACCGGATGCTGTTTTCGTCCACAGAAAGTCCCGTTCTGAGTGGTTGCTGATAATCTGCGAGCAGAAGAAGCAGGGCAAACCCAGCTTCTACAGTGGCTGCTGGCTGCGCGCGCGTGCGTGACAAGGGGCTGCCGGGTGCTGCCGCGCTGCTTCAAATGCTGTAGATGCGCCGCGAACAGCCCCACTGTTCCAAGATGCGCGGCCCCCTAGACTTTCAATGTAAAGTGGCTGCTTCAGCTGCGCGAGATGCGTTTGGTGAGGAACCAGCATGAGTGTCAAAGTCAAAAGTCAAAGTCAACTTTATTGTCAGATCTGCAATATGTACAGTGCAGGACATACACAGGACCGAAATTGCGTTTCTCTCAGTCCCTCGGTGCAACAGTAAACATCTAAACATTGAAACACTGAAACATATAATAATAGACATAAGCATAAAATAGTAAAACTAACACTGTCCTGAGTTTTTTGCATAGTGGTATAAGAGTATGAAAATTTACACCAACTCTAAAACTAAAACATTAAACATTTAATGAACATAATATTGTCCTGAGTTTTTGCATACTAGTATAAAAAAAGAGTATAAAAAGTATAACTAAAATAAACTAAAGGTTTCTAGCATTGACATTTGCAAAGTGGCAAAGCAGCGTATGAGTCAATGTACACAGTATATGTATGAGGTAGTAGTTGATGTTGTTATAGAGGCAAAAAGTGGCATATGCAGTAAGGCACATTGGGCATCCCTAAATAAGACCGTTCAGAGCACACTGTATATGTACCAGCAGTGGTGTAGATATTAGAGTAGTGTAAATAAATGTAAACAGTAGTAATTACATGTAAGCAGTAGTAATAAAAGTAAACAGTATTAATAAATGTAAACAGAGAATGTAAACAGTATTATGATTATAGGCAGTGATGTAATACAGACATTAGTGCAAGTATGAGAAGTAGTGCAAACTGTATGAGCACATGACCGAGAGTTTAGTGAATAACCCGTTTGATGACACAGAGTCTAGTGTTAAAAACTTTGTGTTGAGTGATAATATGTGAGAAAGTTTTAGTGTTAAGGCAGTTCAAATGGGAGGGGAGGCAGAGCAGGCAGAGTACAGCTTAAAATGCAAAATAAATAAATAAAATTGCTGTAGGTAAGCCTATTTGTGTGAAGCATGTTGTATTTGATGATTTTAGTAATAAAACCATACTATAAACAAAATAACGTAACACTGAAGTGTATTTTAACTGTATAACTTACCGATTGCAGAGTTCAGTCGGTGCCCAAAGCACTGTAGTCTTGTCCAGTTGTTCAGCTCAGCTGCTTTGATCATGTTGGTCCCGCTGTCTGTGGTGATGCAGACCTGGCGGTAGTCACTGAGTCCCCAGGAGGCGAGCACATCTGTCAGTCCAGCTGCAATGGTTTCGCCTGTGTGATCCTCAGGAAAATAGACAGTCTGGAGACATAAAGGGCGAGGCATAGCTGCGCGCTGGACCGAGCGCGGCGCCCCGCTGTGTGAGCGCCGTGCGTGCGCCGCTGCACAAGCCTTTTGAACGCTCGCGCGAACGCGCCAAGCTCTTTTTTTACAACCGCGCACGCTTGCGCGGTGTCTCACAATAAACTGCCCTGGTGGCGGACTGTTTTGTATGACACACAAATGAATTAAATTCCTCTTCTTTATCGCTGATCGGGCCTTTTCTTTTGTTTTTTTGCCTAAAGTCAAGTAATCGCTTCATCCTCCGTTCACTCCATGACTGAAATGAATGAATTCATGTCCTACCTGGCAGCGCGATGTTTTAACTATTTCCTGGTGGGCTGTGAGTAGCTGGAATAGCGCTCCCTGTTTTTATTTTTATTTTTTAGAAGTTTATATTAACATATAAAGTTAGAAAGACCGCAGCAGCGGAGCGAACAGCTGCTCGTCTGGAGCAAAGCCAGCGCTTGTATCACTGAGTTGTCAATCATTTCAGTAGGCGTGTCAGCAAGTGATCAATCAGCGAGCTCAGTTTGTCCTGCTCTGCGCGCAGCTGATCACATTACAACAAGGATTTGGAGCGAGAACGCGAGCATTTAACGTGAAAGAAAGAAGAGCTCTGCCCGTAAACGCGTGCGCACAGAATGCGCGTGTAGAGCAGTGTTTAGGAGAACGCTCAGCTTTGCCTCGCCCTTAAGCTGACCAGCTTCCACTCTTGGTCAATAAAGTGAACTGTCGGGCTCATGTGTGGTTCTGAGGTTCTGCTGGACCACAGGTCAGCTGTAGTGGAAAATTTTGACACAGACTTGAGTTGCTCCTCCACCCCTTCTCTAACTTCACCATAAAGTGCAGGTATGGCTGTGCGTGAAAAATATTTCCGGCCGGGGAGCTGGTATCTGTGGTCGATGACTGACATCATTTGTTTGAAACCCACATTTTCCACTGTAGTAAAGGGCATCATGTCTTTTGCCAAGAAATTTGTAACAGACTTATTTATGTCTTTATGACATTTGGAGTTTTTGTCCAACTGGGGCCAGGGGTGCTGCTTCAGGGACACGTTGGCTCAGATTTTCTATTGTGCTTCATCTTCTGACTCTCAGCATATTCTATAGAGTGCAAACTCTTCAGATGGTGAAACAAGTTAGTTGTGTTCCCACTGCTAGTTGGAACGACTCTCCGACATATTTTGCAGCGTACAGAAGCCTGCTGTTTATCAGATCTTTGAAAGCCAAACCACTTCCACACCGCTGAATTAGTCTTTCCTTTTTTGTCAATTATGTCGTCTGCTTTCTCTTCCTTTGTGAACGTTTCAGTCACATTTTGAGGGGCACTCATTTTGATTCGAAAACTTTTAGCCTCGCTCGAAAAAAATTAGCCTAGCTTGCTAGCTCTGACTCCCGGACTCGCGCTCTGCATATAAACGTAACTACGCACTTACGTTTTTATGCTGCAGCTTTTTCTGTCCGGTTTGAACACTTCTTCAGTCTGACGGGCACTTATTTATTCGAAAACTTTCCACACGTTGATTAGCCTAGCTTGCTAGCACTGACTACCGGACTCGCGCTCTGCATATTACTTCGTTACGTCACCACGCACTTCCGCTGCTTTTTCTGTCCGGGTTGAAACGTCGACCCAAACGAGTGCGTCAGTGAAACGCTGTAATCATAGCGTTATGTCTATCGAAATGTCGAAAATATGCTTAAACTTCATATCATCATTATTGAATAAAAGTATATCGCAATATTTATCGTTATTGAATTATTGTCCAGCACTACCTACGCCATAGGACCGGTATGGTGGGTACTTCACTGTCGGAGGTATCCAGCCAGGACTCACGATGTGCCTACTGTTACCGTATTATGCTCCCAACCTCTAAATGCTCTCTTCACGACACCACCAATAACACTGAAACAACATTACTGATAAAAAGGGGGGGGGGGGAGATATGTATACACAATATCTACTTTATCAGCCAGGCCCTACCAGCCACGCGAGAAAATGTAACCTGGGAGAAAAGGGCCGGATTGTGACTCAGAGGGCGTGACCCTAAACCCAACTGGTAGACTTCTCTAGAAATGCTAGATAGTCTAGGGCATATGTGTCAAACTCAAAACCCGGGGGCCAAATGTGGCCCTCATTGACATCTTATTTGGCTCCCAAGATGATGTTAAACGTAAAATACTTCTTTCTCTTGAATTTTTTCAGTGATATTTGATTATGGTGTAGAAATGTTGATGTTTTTCTTAGTTAATTCTAGATGTTATTACTGTTTTTCTCTTGCATTTGTTGTTGGATGTAACTGGGACCCCGTGTACATAATCTCGTTTTCATCACATGTACCACATGCGGTGCAAATGACAATAAAGACTCTCTGACTCTGACTCTCTCTGACTCTGAAATCACAACAGAAAATAAGACTACCGGTAATCAAATTCTTGTTGATGAACCTGTGACCAAGAAAAGACGCTGGGTATCTGATTTGAGTTGATGTAGTTTATGAAATCAGCCGTTAATTTGAAAAAGGTTTTAATTTTGGCCCCCTTTTGTAAATGAGTTTGACACCCCTGGTCTAGGTTTTCCCTATTACAAATACCCAGGTACACCAGGCTTCAAATGACAAAAGCACTGTACAAAATACATTTTATTTTTTAGTTCCTGCTTTGTTAATAAAAACAGCCCTTTTTTTATATAAATTTAAAATCTAATAATCACAACCAAAAACAAAATTAAGCAAAACAAAAACCACTATAAAAAGGGTAGTTATGGTTAGGTGCCAATACAAAATATTTAATGACTCTAAAGTGCTAGATCTCAAATGCTACAATCAACCTGGCACAATCTCCAAACCACCTAGCACCAGGTGAACACAATGCCAGCTACATGAGAGCATATAAAGTTTAAAAAAATGAACACAAAGGTGGGAGTATAATAAAGCAAGAGCAGCAATCTTCGTAAGTCCCAACCCCACTAACAGGTAAATTCAAACAGTTGCCGTGGCAATCTGCTACCCACTGGCACACATGCTTAAAAGCAGGAAAAATGTCCCACTTGTGATTCAGGGCTCGTTACACAGCCTGATGAGCGCAGTGACGTGCTCATACCTGCAACCGCACGCCGTGACTGACCATACAGCCAACGACCTGAAGAATCCAATGCTTGGCGTACACACCTGGTGCTTACCGGTATATACTAATGAGCCAAGCAACACTGAAGACCAAAGGTGGTGGGGAAATGGACATGGGTCCAACACGGGTGGAAATTTACAGCCACTTCCACGTGAAACTAATAAACCAACTACACATCAAAGTAAATGAAGTGGAACTTGGTCCTGGACAAATGAAACTTCCAGAGAATCCAGACTACAGTACAGAGACTTGCAGGACAAGATGCCTTTAATGAAGAATATCTACTCACCAGAGCATACTACGTGTGAACACTGAAAGTGACTCGCCTTTCAGGTGGAATCCAAAACACAGGACAGTTAAACGTTTTAAAGAAGCAGTTCGATGGAACATAAGCAGCCTTCAGAGGAGCAACATGAGCTCCTCCCTGAGCCCCTCCAGTCCATGAGGCTGCTGGCTGAACCAAGTCCCTGTTTTCAAGTCCATCATGCTTTACTAAGGACTGGTTCAGGAGTTCTAGAAATAAGACCCTGGTTAGACTTCAGAGGTTCTCCTCCAGATCTCACTGATCACATCAGCTCGAGTTACGTCCATCTGTGGAGACAAGAAGACAAGACATCAACTCTGCTTTGTTCTTTGGGTTTCACAGGAGTGTCAACAACCCTTCAGCTTATTTTATTAATACTTTCCAGTTAAATGTTTTTGTACTGTATCTGCCCGGCCTGACCACAAGTTACCAATGATATTCTCATGGCCTCTGACAACGGACGGACAGGTGTCTATACTGGTCCTGTTAGACCTCAGTGCTGCATTTGATACAGTTGATCACAATATTCTACTACAGAGGCTTGAATATGATATTGGGATTGCAAGAACAGCTCTAAATTGGTTTACTGTATTTCTGCCCTACAAGTCGCATCAGTCCATATTTGTAGTGGAACAGTACATCTCCCTTTCACATAAAGGAGTATTAATTGTATTTACTACCTTTTAATACCTTTCACAACCCCATGGATACCCTGTAATATGTGTCACCGTTGACGCATCGCGTTTGTTACGCGTCACCACTGACGACCCGGAAATGTGGGCCGAACCCAGAAATGTGGGCCAGTGTTGTGTCAAAAACCAATGGGCTGCCAAATGGCAGCCATGGAGCATGAACGGGAGGAGTTTAACAAGAATTTAACAAGATTAACACTTTGTTTGTTTGCTCGAAATTATAGCAAAGGCGTGTCTCAGTTGAACTTTTCCTTTAAAAATGCACTTTAAAGCTGCACTATGTAACTTTGTAGTGCAGTCTGTAACTTTCCTAACAATATATTTTTACATATTTCTTCACTCTGTCACTATCTACTGACAGACTGATGTTAGACAAAGTAATCTCTGAAAAAAACTATAGTCCCTTGCTTCTCTATCAGCATTTATAAAAACACTAAAAACACAGAGTGACCCGCCGTTAACCAGCCAATAAAAACAGAGTTTGTAACCAGCCAATAAAAACAGAGCTTGAATTTGAATCAGCCAATAAAAACAGAGCTTGAATTTGAATTTCAGCAGAGCAAGGGGTAACAGAGCCATATATGGCCCTGAGGGGGAGGGATCAGAATGCTTTGCCTGTTGAAAATATTTCTAAGTTCTGTGCTCTACAGAAAGTTACACATAGCACCTTTAATGGTCAAATCAGCTGAAATTCAAAAATAAGTTTTGCTGCTGAGGTGCTGTGAAGCAGGCACACGCAGCTTGACCAGCTGCAGCATTTCTTTAAAGGGGACCAATTATTGGTCCTATAAATTTTTATGGTATGTCTGTGGGCTATCCAGACCATGTTCATTCAATTTAATGCACAAAATAATTCTTAGATAATAAAATATCCCCTTTCTAGTTCTGCCTTTTCTGACTTCCGTTCTGAATGAGCTGTTTATGATAATGAGCTCTGAAGGTCACGCCCTTCAAAAATCTGTTTACATTAACTCCGCCCTCCAAAGGGGACCCTGAGTCAGACCCAGAGGCAGACGCCATTTTGGGCAGGGCAAATGAGGCGCTGACGCGTCGCGTAGGCCGCTGAGAAAAATCCATAAGTTCACCCTCCATGTTAAAAACTCTTCGTCTGACTCTTCGAAAATAAGCAATAAGGCTGCAGAGTAACACACTGGCTGCTAACTGCTATACACGCTCTCTCTAGCGGGGACCGCTTTTTTTCACGGACCACATCCGGCGCACGGATATGGTCCGTGAGCAGTCGTCCGGTTGATTTAAGAGCCCGTAAATAAGTTTTTTCGTTTTTACTGATAGATAATTAGTTATTAGCGGTACTGCATTTTAACAACAACGAAACATCGAACTCTGAGATGAACTCAGGAAAAACAACCGTGACGTCTTTTATACTGAAGTGGGTGGAGCCGCACCAGGGGTTGCTAGGTGAGGGGCTGGACTCAGGTTGGGGTGGGTTGTCCTACGGCTTGTGACATCACAAGCCGTAGGATTTGAAAACGAGACATTTATATCACTGAAAAATAAATATACTTAGAGTAAATATACCACTGGGTGCATTTTTTTGGCCCTAGGACTGTTTTTTTAAGAAGTACATAACCAAAGTTGAGTAAAAAAAAACATTAAAAAGTGAATTTTGCATCTTTGGTCCCCTTTAAAAATGGGAACCAGCACACTTCTTCTCCATTCTTCAGGCATTTTCTCACCCTCAAATATTCCATTAAACATTTGAGTCAAAAACCTCACTGCCATCTCTCCAAGACATTTCCAAACCTCCACTCTTCCGGCTCTCGACAAAGCAAGTCGCATATCTTTTTGCTCCTTCCCTCCCTAAGTTTTCCTCCTCCCTGCTTGCTTTTTGTCTCGTCCGTGACTCTTCAGCGCTCACTCGAACCAATTTGCGATGGAGTTAATAAATTGGGCTGTTTCATCTATAGATAAGATTTTTTCCACGAAGCGGACCGGGCCAGGAGAAGCGGCCTGCCCCTCTGACACGCACGCTGTCGGATACATGATGGACTCAACCCATGTGTTTGACCGTCCTGTCTGTCGAAGACGTGGAAGATTTGTGGATTATTGGGA
>JBBPBX010019865.1:19217-44012 GCA_038048925.1 Garcialebias charrua | reverse complement strand
ACTGGTGGCTTGTCCAGCTGTCCCTGTGATGGACTGGAGACCTTTCCAGGTGTCCCTGTGATGGACTGGTGACTTGTCCACGTGTCCCTGTGATGGACTGGAGACTTGTCCTTGTGATTGTTGGATATGTGCACCGGCGACCCCCGTGACCCAAAATGGAAGAAACGGGTAAAGATAATGAATGGATGTAGCAAATGGGCAATGTTTAGGCTGATGGTCCTCATTGATCATGTGAGCAACTGGTTTTGGCTGTCATCATAAAGTCTTTATTTATAAGACTGAGCTGAATACAGCATCTCAGACTAAGGAAGTCTTTCATCCGAAAGACTTCCTCAGTCTGAGATGCATTCAGCTCAGTCTTATAAATAAAGACTTCCTGATGACAGCCAAAACCAGTTGCTCACATGATCAATGAGGACCATCAGCCTAATCATGTGATCATATGAGAAGCTGGTTTTGGCTGTCATCAGCAAACTGTTTGATCCACTTTGAGAGGGTGCTATTTATGAGACTGAGCTGAATGTAGCACCTCAGACTGAGGAAGTCTTTATAAGACTGAGCTGAATACAGCATCTCAGACTGAGGAAGTCTTTCGTCGCTCGTAAGTCGGGGATCACCTGTACTTTACAGTGTGTTGTGATGAACCTTGTAAATAAAGTAAATTTTGTTTTAGAAATATGTTCAGGTTTATAATGTTAATGTTTTATAATATGTAAATATGTCATCTCAGAAGTCTTTCATCGCTCGTAAGTCGGGGATCACCTGTACTTTACATTGTGTTGTGATTAACCCTGCAGAAAAAGTAAAAATTTGTTTTAGAAATATGTAAATGTTGATATGTTTTATAATAATGTAAATATGTCACCAGAATTTAAGTTTTAATTTTTTTATTTGAAACATTTAAGTTTTATTTTATTTTAAACATTTGAAGATTTTGTTATTGAAGTTTTTTTAGTGAATGTAAATAAAGTATGTGCATAATTTGTTTAATAAAAGCAGTTCAAAAAATAGTTCTCCTAATGCAGTGTCCTGTCACATTTGTGTGTTTTATGTTAATTTTATGTTAAGTAGGCGGAGTTTAAATGTCCCTTTAAAGACCCCATAATGCATGTTTGTCCTCATAAACCACATTTTTTGACGTCCTTGTAAACCACACTGGAGTCTGGGTGGTAAAACGTGCTGTGAAGCTCCTATCGGAAAGCTAAAGGGACCCAAATTTTTTTCAAAATTTTTAGAGTGCACTGAGCTTGGTCCCAGGTCGCTAGGACCTCGGGAAGGGGTAGACCCCGTATTACACCTTCGGGCGGGTTTGGCGAAAAAGTCCGGCTAAACCACATTGACAAACCTGTGTGTGTGTGTGTGTGTGTGTGTGTAAGCATATATACACACACACTTTTGTTTAATCAATCAACATTTTCAATAGAAGTTATAGATAAGCAAACTGAAATTAGCATTTTGAAGTACTTTGAATTGCTGTTTACCCCAAAATCTAAATTAAAACTATGACATATTTATTCTGGATGTATTATAGGTACGTGAAGGTAATAGGTACGAGATAAATGTACATTGTTAATAATTATGCCTCTCTCATTATTTTATATATTTTTTGGCCTGCAAGAGGACCCCTGCTGGTCCATTATTGTAACGCACCATGTTTACACAATGCTTAGAGAAAGCTAACGTCAGCTAGCTTGTATTTACAAGTTTCGCTCATTTTATCGCAGTATATTGTCCATAAACTTTGGTACATACTTGGAAAACTGAAGAAAGTACAGCACGTTCCAAATCGGCGTCCAACTCGTTGTTGTGTCTTCGCAAGTTTTGCTCCATACAAAACCTTCTGACACTCATTACCGAGTAATGTGGAGCTCCATGGCGACGCAAAACATTACTGATTTCAGAGTGTGGTTTCCTCTCTCAAAAAGTTCGATAATCAATGCAGAAAACGGTTCAAGTGCAGCCATTGCCATTTAGGAATGTTTTGTTTTTATTCCGTCTTCATCTGCTGTAAAAAATATATTTATTTGGCGACTTCCGGTACGTCATTTCCGGTATCGCTACAAATTAAAATGACAACCGTATTTACGCAAAAACCAAATCGCACCCTTTTTTTTATTTTTAGCAATTCCGTTTTTCTAATTTCGTTTTAAAAACGGAAAAACAAAAAAACATCCGTTTTTCGATTTTCATTATTTGTTTTTGAAACGAAAAAACAAAAAACCATCCGTTTTTCGATTTTCGATTTTGTTTTGAAAACCAAAATCCAATGACCAAAAGATACACGGACCATGGATTCACGTGTGTCACGGAACGAGATGGAAGTCAGCGTCCGATCTGCATGATATGCAATGCGAAGTTAAGCAACTCTAGTGTAGTCTTGCACCGGCAAAACTAAAGGAACACTTCATGAAGCTGCATAGAGACGGGGAACACAAGAACACAACGCTTGCTGAATTCAAGGTAAAAACGAGCCAGATGCTAATTTTAGCTTTTTAAGCAAATTCCACATTTAATGCTCTTGTTTCAAAAAATGTCAGCCTAATTCAGCAAAAATGTGCTCTCTCAACTTCATTCTGGTGATGCTTCTTTCTGCAATTTTAGCTACTTTTCAGCTGAATCTTTTTTTCTAATTTTAGATTTTCTTCAGATAATTTCCACATTTTTGTGCTCATTTCTGCTTCTTTCAGCCTAATTGGGCAAATATATTCTTTTTGCTTTCTTCTGCTAATTTAACTTTATTCTACCTTTTCAGCAACATTTTTTTAGTAATTTTTTTCTGGTTTAAGGTAAATTAAATTTTTTGTGGTAATTTCTGACACTTTCAGTGCACTCCTGCACCATTCTAATGTTCGGTGGTTATCCCGGGGACAGGTGCTGAATCGTGTTTTTGCCATGCGTGTGGAATTAGGCCTGTATTTGCAAGAGCAGCAACATTGTCATGCAGATTGCTTCAAAAATCCTGATTTCATTGTGATTTTAGCTTACATGGCTGATATATTTGCAGCTCTAAATCATGTTAATCAACAGATGCAGGGTGGTGGTGTAACATCATGCAAGCAGAAGAAAGCCTGAAGGCTTTAAAAAAAAAACTACCGTTATGGAAATGACGAACCGAGCAAGGTGATCCAAAAAAGCTAAGTCTGGTCCTCTGGACATTCACAAAACAAAGCAAATAATGCAAGGTGATGTTGTAGAATTAGGAAAAAAAATCATATTTTATACAGTATAAAATATGATTTTTTTTTTTCGAACCCCTCTTTTTTAATATATAAAATTTATATATTAAAAAAGAGGGGTTCGGTGAGTGGGCATATGAAACTGGAGGGTTCGGTAGCTCAAAAAAGGTTAAGAACCACTGCTCTAGGAGAAGTTTGCAGTCAGCCGTTTTTCAAGGTTGCTTGAGTCCCGATTAGATTGTTGCTTTATTTATTTTTCCAAGGCAGGCCACAGTGTACTCTAACTGCAGCTTTGAAGTCCAGGTGCCGTCTAGGTCCAAATCGCCGAATCATGTGAGGTTCCGAGCTACAAATCCCCATCTGCCCCCTGATGTAACCCGGTCGGCTGTAAACGAGTCCCAAAACGCACTGCAGGTCCGCGGCTGTCCACCACTGTTCCCATCGTGCGATTCAGCTCGAACAACAGCTGGGTCATTGAGGTCACAGCCCGGATCAAAGAATCTTGTTGAGCAGGAAGTTTCGCCAGCGCGTTGATCGCCGCGGTAGTCCTCCTCAGCTTCCAGTAGCAGAAACCTCCGCCTAAGCCAAAAAGCAGAGCAGCTGCTACCAAAATTCCAATTATCCACAGATCTTCCACGTCTTCGACAGAAAGAACGGTCAGACACATTAACTTCCATTCTCCCCACGAGTCCATAATGTAGCCCACCGCATGCGTGTCGAGTGGGCATGCCGGCTCTCCTGGTCCGGAGCGCTTTGTGAATTTTTTTTTATCGCTATAGGAGACAGCCCACGCAATTAAATCCATTTTTCAAATTGCTTCGAGTGAGCACTGAAGAGTTGCAGACGAGACAAAAATGCAAAAGCAGGGAGGAGAAAAACTTTAGGGAGGAGAGGAGCAGAAAGAGAAGCGACCTGCTTCGCCAAGAGCCGGAAGGGTAACCATTGGCATGGATGTAGAAACACTGCCGCGGCTACCGTAGCGGAAAGGCATTGTGGGGCTACCGTAGTCGAAAGGCATTGTGCGGCTACCATAGTCGAAAGGCATTGTGGGAAATGTAGTTTTTGGTTAAAACACGCTCGTATTTATTTTTAGACACTCAAAACTTTTTAAGCTCTCGCGGGGCACATAAAATGACATGGCGGGCTACATCTGGCCTGCTGGACTTGAGATTGACACATGGGCTCTACATGGTTATAATTATACTTGAAAGGCGGCCAGTTTTTCTCTTTCTGTGCCTTCACGCTGCCCCTTCTCTCGCCCTCTGACACTCTCACCCACAAACCCAGCCCCTCCCGCGCCGCTTGTGTGAAACCCTCTTTAGGGTCCAGCCTACCATACAACTCATAATATGCCTTCTGCTTTGTCTTAAGTACTGGTGCAAAAGGGATCTTTTGCCACATTTGTACTGCAACTTCTCAGCCCCAGCTCTGCTAAGCTCACCACAGAAAGAACCCTTTCCACTACTCATTTTTAGCTGATTAGAGGCTGATTCTGGACTACTTTTCACCCGTGCTTCTGTGGTGGGACCGACTGAGCTAAGTTGAGCTAAGTCGGGGCCTTAACATGACGTCAGAACGCTGTCGGTCACTGATTGGTCAGGGGGAGGAGCCAGAGTCACTGAGAAAACTTTCCAAACAACTCTATTTGCCATTTTATATTCAGCCCTCCAATAGCTTGAGGAGTGTATTCAAGGAGTGTATCTGTACGTGTTTTTAATTTAAAAAAAAATCTATAATGGCATCTCAGTGGTCAAAAAGTGAAGTTCGGGCGTTATTGTGCTTCGTGGCTGATGGAAAAAGTACAGAGAAAGCTGGATGGAGCAACTCGTAATGAGAAGGTGTTTATGGCTTCTCACGTCACAGCATGACCACAAAGGATCGTCAGGCATCCAACAGGGATGACTCATGCAAAGTTTGGTGCATTTTGGTCTTTCATTGTGAAAGTTATAACGTTTTAAAATTTATGGCGTGAAGCGCAACTTTGAGGCCTGGCCACGTCCTTTTAACATAAATGAAAATGCAAGCTTTTCATAACTTTTACTCCCCAATGTGTTACGGGCGTATTAACCAAGTTTGAAGGCAATCCTTCAAAATCCCTAGGAGGAGTTTCTTAAAATCCGTAATTAGAAACGCCAAAAAATGACCCTTTGACCCAAAATGGCCGACGTCCTATTGGTTTTGGACCAGGGAGATTTTTTTTGTAGGTCCTGATCAGACACAGATGTTCACCGAGTTTCAGAAAAATCGGTCAAAAAGTGACTTGGGGCTGAGGTTTTAAAGGAGACCACATATTGGTTTTATACATTTTTATGGTATGTCTGTGGGCTATTCAGACCATGTTCATTCAATTTAATGCACAAAATAATTCTTAGATAATAAAATATCCCCTTTCTAGTTATGCATTTTCTGATTTCCGTTCTAAACGACCGATTTATGATAATGAGCTCTGAAAGCCACGCCCTACAAAAATCTCTTTACATTTACTCCGCTCTCTGCAACAGCCAGTATCTCTAATCTGTTGTTGTTTTGAAAGTAACTCTTTTTTTAATTACTCATTTGGCTTACTGTTAGTGCTAGCTTAAAGGTGCTATATGTAACTTTCTGTAGAGTGCAGAACTTAGAAAAATTTTCAACAGGCAAAGCATTCTGATCCCTCCCCCTCAGAGCCATATATGGCTCTGCTCCCCCTGGCCCTGCTGAAATTCAAATTCAAGCTCTGTTTTTATTGGCTGATTCAAATTCAAGCTCTGTTTTTATTGGCTGGTTACAAACTCTGTTTTTATTGGCTGGTTAACGGCGGGTCACTCTGTGTTTTTAGTGTTTTTATAAATGCTGATAGAGAAGCAAGGGGACTATAGTTTTTTTCAGAGATTACTTTGTCTAACATCAGTCTGTCAGTAGATAGTGACAGAGTGAAGAAATATGTTAAAAATATATTGTTAGAAAAGTTACAGACTGCATTACAAAGTTACATAGTGCAGCTTTAAGATAACTTACCGAAAGCCGTCTGCGCGCGCCGCCATTTGCAGCTCCTTTTAGCATTAGCCCACCTCAGAGGCTGATGATAGCTCTTCCTCCTCCGCCCGCAGCTCCGCTCGTTGCATGCGGCGCTTTTGACCGGACCCCCGGACCTCAAAAGCTAGCAGCTTCCGCCCGCAGATGGTCCCTACGCCGGCGGTCTGCTCATTTTATTTCTGCTGGCTGCGCGTTGGGAGCGATCGCTAATACGTTAAAAATTGAAATAAAACGTAAAAATAACAATTATACTTTATTTATAAAACCATTTAAAACAACCACAGCTGCAACAAAGTGCTGTACACATGAAATTAAGAACATTTAAACAAAAGATGAGATGAAATCAGGAAAAACAACCGTCACGTGTTTTATACTGAAGTGGGTTGAGCCTAACCAGGGGTTGCTAGGTGAGGGGCTGGATTCAGGGTCTGAGTGGGTTGTCCTGGCGCTTGTGACGTCACAAGCGCGAGGATTTGAAAACGAGATGTATATATCACTGGAAAACAAATCTACTTAGAGTAAATAAACCACTGGGTGCATTTCTTTGGCCCTAGGACTGTTTTTTTTATGAAGTTCATACCCAAAGTTGATTAAAAAAAACATTAAAAAGTGAATTTTGAATATGTGGTCCCCTTGAAAATATTCTAAGGGGTGCTGTGGAGGCTATTGGACAGTTATCATGGATTCCTGTTCAAGGGGTGGGCAATGATCGATCATACTGGTTTCGGTACTCTTCAGATCAAATCTGTGGATTTTAGAACCAAACGTATGGCGACGGCGTTACGTCTTACTTCGCCACGTTGCCACGCCCACATGCTCCACCCGAAACAGTAAGGGTTGGAAAGCAAGTTACACCAACATGTCTTGGGTCACTGGACACACTGTCATGCTGATTAGGTAACGGGTCAGATCGGGATCGTTCAACGTAAAATTTTACACTTTCGGTTGTCAGGGGGTGTGGCTTAAATGATGTCATGATTTGACCATTCAGTCTTTCAGGGGATTGGATGTGGATCAATCACTGAAGGTTTGATGTATTAGACAGTTTTCTTGTAGGTGCTATTAGCGTTTCGTTTTTCATGGCGAATGTCCAACTTTGACGTCTGGCTCCGCCCCTTCAGCATGCTACGAATCTAACCGTTTTGATAACTTCTTGTCCCCCATGCTCTTTCAAATTCAAGATCTTTTTATTGAATTTTTCATTTTTTTTCTAAAAAAACCCCCAACAAAATCATTAAAGCTGCACCATGTAACTTTGTAATGCAGTCTGTAACTTTTCTAACAATATATTTTTAACACATTTCTTCCTCTGTCACTATCTACTGACTGATTTGAGACAAATATATTTTGTAGTAAATTCACGATTCTTAATAATTAATAATTTATATTTGTTAACAATTAAACAGTTGCTGTCTTTCCTGCAGTTGTGGCTTTGTAGTGAAAAGAAAATAGTTCATTCAGGTTTTTGTTCAAGCAAACACAATTAGTGCATCATTTTAATTTTTCTGTGTAGGTCACCTTGTCCACGGTTAGTATTTGTTTGAAAGCACCTAAAAGTCTCTTGTTGTCTGAATCGTTCAGTTGTCTTATTTTATCTTCGTGAGCTGTCTTGTGACTGAATGCGGTGACGAGATGAGTTTACTTTCAGCTAAACAAAGTCCACATTGTTGCAGCGTTTCCTTTGGCTATCTCCCGTCAGGAGGTTTAAATGAAAATGTGAACACGTTGTTGTCTGAATCGTTCAGTTGTCTTATTTTATCTTCGTGAGCTGTCTTGTGACTGAATGCGGTGACGAGATGAGTTTACTTTCAGCTAAACAAAGTCCACATTGTTGCAGCGTTTCCTTTGGCTATCTCCCGTCAGGAGGTTTAAATGAAAATGTGAACACGTTCTCATCAGACTCGAAGACTCTGAGGAATTTCAGGCAGGAAAGAAACATCTGCCGGTTAGAAGTGTGATCCACAAATTACATGTTGTTTAGAAAAGCGCCGCCAAAGCTTGAAAACTAGCAAAACAACACGGATAAGCTGATTTGTGTGTTGTTAGAAAGACCCTTGGTGTGTATGCTGGTGTGATTTGCGCGTTGAACACTTCTGCGTTGACACTCAGCAGCAATCAGGCCTCGCCAGGGACACCTCTTAGCCTCAGAAATAACAATCACAGCTGTGTGTTTTTATGTTAAAGTACCACATATGGCCCATTACACTGTAAACCCAAATTAGTAATCATTACTAAAGCAGAATGTGGAAAGCGATTGCGAGGGGATCTCCAGTTTTTACAAAATCAAAAACTAAACAAATCAAGCTCTGTTTACATAAAGTCTTGTGTCCAAGATAATCTTGTACTAAAAAACTCAAGTTTTTAAAACCATTGTTTACGAGTAATTAACTCAACCATTAATCATATATATCAGTAATCATTACCCATGATGATCAGTATTTGTTTCTCATGTTTATCAGTATTCATTTCTCATCTTTTTTAGTTAGAAATACTAAATGTAAATAATAATAATAATCAATTAGATTTTTTAACATTACACAATAATTGTCTGTATACTACCTGTTGTTTCTTACACAAAAAATGACAATTTAATTTATTTTTCACAAATTTATTGCAAAAATAGTGGAATAGTAACATTTTAAACATGTAAATCTGAGTACACATTTCACCATGTTCAAGAATTTAAACTTTAGTACAAAACTAAATCTGAGTAAAGTGCTAAGTCAATACAATTCTGCATTTAAGCCTTTACAAAAATGGATTTTCAAACGTTTTACCAAATTAACCATTTTACTTTGATAGGTGAAATTAAGAATGTTAATATCTTGTGCAAAGGGGAACATGCTTACATAACATCTTATGATCTGAGGTACCCTTTATAATTTACATCATTAATCTGGTCAAAAGACTAACATGGAACCCTTCAATGGCTTCGACAGGTAAATTGTCTTTTTTTAAAAGTGTCCATACAGTTCTTTTATTTGGAAGCCTTAATGATAAAAAAAATAAAATAAACATAAAAAAATAAAAATAATAATAATAATTTAAAAAAATAAAAATAATTTTTTCAACAAAAAAAAATTAACTAGCATGGTGGCACTAACAATTGTTTAAAACAAGTAATGATGAACAGGAAAGTTTCAGTGTAACAGTTACATTACAACACTTGTTCACATTATGTTTGTATTTGAAAGACAGCTACAAACTAAACTTCAGCAGTAAAACAATAAACTTCTAGCTGCTAAATAGGATTTTTTTCCCCATCTAACCAAAAGTAGAGCACCTGCAGCATTTTTACACAAGTTGAATTTTCTGTTTGAATTCTCAGCTTCAACTCAATACTTCCCAAATGAGGGGGGGGATACAGTACCTGTTGAATGAACAGGAGTGTATTTCTGATTTTCTTTGGGTAGTTTACATGGAGTTCATATGTGAGCCCAAAAAGGAGACTCACAGCTTCTGGCAAGGTCATGAGCTTTTCCACAAAAATGTCGCCCTCACTGATGATTTTCAGGCTCGCCGGGTGAAGATCTGATGTTAGGGGGGAGACACCTTCAGGATTCAGCAACAGGGTCCCAACGTCCATTTGGCCAAAGAACTCATCACCATCCTAAAGATAAACAAAAAATAATTGCCATAAATAAAACCATTAGGGAATAAAATTGCTGAACTACAACAGACCACCATGACAGAACAGGCATTGTATCAAATACAGTTTATGCTAACATAATGATAACTACTGTTTGGTCAAGCATTTTGAATTTTTCTAACAATAAACATTGTAAAATCAGTATTGGTCTAAGGACTATTTGAGAGATCTTCTTGGTCCATTTTGTCACTATTTGACTGAAATAGGAAAACTTCTAAATTGGATGTTTTTATATAATGATATTATTTAATATGGGACCATCGCAGTCGTCACTGCACATAAACACAGGTGTAAGTGCAGAAGCTCTCACTAATCTAGCCCCTTAAAGCTCTTTCATACGCGACACATTTCTTCAAAAAGGAGGTCTTGAATCCAGCGATTATATTTGTGTCTTTACTGAACTTAATAAAAAGCGATACACAAAAAAGGCATACAGATTCAAAACAAATAGAAAGTGACGGTCAAAAGACTGTGTTACTCTTCGGGTGCCAGACTTCTACTGAATAAACGAATGCTTACGTCATATTTATACCCATTTCAACAGCCAATCAGAAGGCACCACGTCATAAGCTTCAACAGCATACAATTCCAAATGCTTATTTTTCTTCAAACAATAGAACCTGGCTGTAACTCACAGAATCAATTCAGGCAACAAAAATAAACATTTCTTTTAAACTTAAATCCTTTATATGGCTCCTACATTTTCCGGCCCCTAATTGACTATGTATTAACATATCAATTACTAACTCAACTTAAATTGGAGCCATAAATATTTCAGTAACTTATCAAACAAAAGCTTGCTTAATTTGGTTACAAAACAGTCTCTTAATGAAAAATTTTATTCTCCATTCAGATGCTTCTGGAAGTCGTCCAGAGTCATCCAGTCCATGTTGAGGTCCATTCCAAGACTCAAAGTGGCTTGACTCTTGTCAGATTTGTCAGAGCTCTATGGTGGCTCCTGATTTTCATCACAGACCACGTAGAGTCTGGGCTCACTGTCCTCTCTCCTCTTCCTCCTATCATCAGCTGATATTTTCTTCTCCCAGCTTGGATGCTGCACGTCCTCAGGCCTCTCCTTTCGTTCTCTGAAATCATCTGTAGGTCGTGCTTTTCCCGTGCATTCCTCTTCTTCGTTCGTCACTGTCCAGGCTAAAGCCAGAACTATGGTCCGGTCTGGTAGCCTCTTGTTGCTTGGTCCTCTCTGTCTTCTCGTGGTCTGGTTTCTGTGTAGCAGACTTCTTAACAGGCTTGGAAAACTTTTCAGTCTTTCCTGTTAAGTTTGTGGGCTTGCTGCTGCTTTTCTCTACCGCAGGTGGATGAGGTGGTGGCCTGCGAGGAGCTCGATCTTTGGTTTCACAGTTTAGCAAAAACTTTTCAAACAGATTGGTTGAGCCACTAGCATCCTTCTTTGCTTTCTTTTTCTTTCCCTTTTCTCTTTTGTCTTTATGCTTTCCTGCCTCCTTTGCCTTCTCCTTTTTGTGTTTTTTCATATGAACATGCTCGTCGTCATCTTCATCTGAGTTGGCACAATGTTTCTTTGTTTCACTCTTTTTCTTCTTGGGAGGAGAGTGAGGTGTTGGGACTCTGTCTTTTTCTTCATCCGTCTCTGGTGCCGGAAGGGGTCTCATGTCATCTTTCAGAGGCAGCTTGATGCAATGATGACCATCTGTGAGCTGTTCTGGTGTAGTTACAGCATGCATGAACTGTTTATCCTGCTGAGATGGTTCTTGTTTGTCCTCATACTGACGTTCTGGGAAATCTGCATTGTAATGCTTCACCAGCATGTCTTTAATGTTCAATACAGATATACGATTGACAAGAAAATCTTGTTTTTTAGTGACACATAAGTCCATAACTTGACATCTGCTGACTGGTCCATTTACCACCCAGCCCAGAGCTGTTTTCACAGCATAAGGTCCATCATTCTGGCTGTTGATGATCTTCCATGGCTCCAAAGCCTTGTGAGCATTAGCACCAATGAGAAGTCCAATATTTGACTCTAGTCTGGGAAGATGAACTTGGTTCAGGTAAGGCCATCTCTCCAAATCTCGCTCTTTTGGTATATTGACTGCCTACAAAGCCTCAAATGAACATGCAGGCAAAGAAGCCAAGTAGCTGAGCAACAGATGGCAAGACAAACAAGACAAACTAAAACCAGAAGAGGCTGGTTTTAAATAAAAAGGAAAAGCTTAGGTCTTAAAATGTCTTAAAGTTAGTGACATACCTGCACAATCATTTGCTAGTCATAAACATCCCCTTCCTCTGCCGCGTGCCAATGTTAACTCGTGCTGCAAATGTGAATTTAGCCTCCAGTGCCTCCATAGCGCTGGCAACGGTAGCAGTAGGGGGGCAGGACAGCACCACGGCAGAGCTCCTTAGAAGGGCTGCTGGGCCGCAACACTGCTGCCGCACATATTCCAGGAAAGCGTGTCATCAGGTCGCTTAAGCCGCCCAAAGAATTGTCCGTCTCACATGCACGCACTAATCTACGCAGGGTCACTCAAGGTAATCCCTGCCGAGCACTCGTTTTTGATTGGCACTCACAACAGCAGAGAGAGTTTTTGGGCCTGTCATATGGCCAGGCTGTACCAACTCAGATATTTAAACGGGTGGATTTTCTCTCTTTCCCTCTGACGAAGAAAAAAAAAAGGAAGAAAAAATGAGCACACAATCAGCAGAGAGGCTGCCAGCGCTGACTCTGTCTCACTCAGGGTTTTTTTTTTCCACCCAGTTTTACTCACTTGCCCTACATTCCAGCTCTCTTGCTGTTGCTCACTCAGTCCTTTTCCTTCCCACTCTAATGACTCTGCTCGCTTGAACATCAGCGGTTAAGGAACACCAGGAGCTGGGAAATCCACTAAACATTGATGCACATTTCTTTAAATGGCTATTTAAAACACCATAATGCAGGGAATGCCATGATTAAAATGCTGAAGTCCAAGAAACTCTGATACTAATGCAGTTTAAAACAAGAAAAAAAAATCCACTACAGCTTGCTGTTGCTACCCTCATCTGTGCTTGCAAATAAACAATTCAATGTAAATTTCTGTCTAATGCAAAAGGAATGACAGTGTTATGAAATAGTGTCCACATGAACTGCTATGAAGTATGAAAGATTGGAGTTAATTTAAGAATAAGGTCTTGGCTCTGCTCAGACTAGCCATTAGTTAGTAAGTCTGTTCAGAAATAAACTATTTCTCCAAACTAAAGTTGTACAAAGAGCTATCTACAGCAAGTGAGATATTACCATTATTGCTAATAACCATTCCACAGAAGCTGACTTTAAAACTCCTAAACTTCTTTAAACAATTTCTAAAACGTTAAATATTTTTACCTATTTTGCTGTTTTTGCTGAACTATATCTAGAAAACTGTTGGATTTTATTGCACCATGATACAGGTCAGTAGATGTATTAAAATATATTTTGAGATTCTATATTGTCCAACATTTCCATTCATAGAAGTCTTACTTACACATTTTAGCGTATGCCTTGCTAGTAGGCATGTAACGGTACACGTGGGTGTACCGAACCGTTTCGGTACAGCACGTTCGGTTCGGTCCACCTGCGTACCGTTTCGGTTATTTTTTTCACTCATTGAACGTTAATATATGCGCCGCGGAACAAAATTTCCTGGGCGCGTTTCAGCACGGAGCTATTATCGCGCAGCACGCGCAGCATTAACCGTTAGCGGCCTACTGTTTGTTAACGTTATGGTTTTCTTGTTAAAAGACGAGCACACAAAGCTGTGTGTCACACAGCTTTGTGTGCTCGTCCACTGGACGTTGTTCCATGAAGACTGGATCTGCAGCAGACAACACGTCTAACGTGAACTCATTTGAAACGACATCATCCGAACGTGAACGAAGAAAAAGCAGCTGTTACAAACTGCGCTAACAGCAGCTGCATTAAAACTACTTCATCAGGTAATTCAGAGCAGTCCAGAGCAATAACACAAACTGTATGAGTTTTTAAATCTCTGAATCTAAGTCTGAATGTTTTTTATGCGCAGTTGATCCTCGCTATGAGACATTCATCACGTCAACACTTAAGTCAAAAAGTTCAGCTCTTTATGAAAAAACTGATATTGTCAACAAGTCCTGGAGCTGATAATCGCCCTGCCCTGATGATGTTGAGTGAGAGATTCAACCGTTCAAGAAGAGGTATTGTTCTTTTATTATTATCTAAATAATCTTTTTTATTTAAAATCATAATCTTATTAACTTGTTTTTTTTTTTACCTCTTTGTGTTTTATTTCCAGTCTGGGACAGAGGTAGCAGCTCTCTTCTTCCACTTCAGGGACAGACATCCACCAGAGATCACCTGCAGCTAAGAAGTGTGTGATGACTGAACTGAACTCTGAACTTTTCCAGGACCTGTCCCACCTGGAGGAGCAGGTCCAAGAAGAGGTTGTGAGTACAGTAATGAGGACAAATACAGCCACACTGCTGCTACTGGACAAAAACTTGATTAGTTAGATTGTAAACAGTCTGTTGCTGCTTATTGTTCTGGTTCTGACTGTTATTGTATTTATTAAGATTTTTATTATTGTTAATATAGTTTATTTATTGTAGAGTGCTGTTTATTTAAAATATCATCCAAATGGGTCACTTTTATTTATTACTACAATACAATACAAACATATTTTTGACAAATTTTCAAAATAAACATTTTGTAAGACTTTATTTTGTCTTTTTTTGTTGTTTTTTTTGTACCGAAAAAACAACAACGAACCGAGCCCTCCTTGTAATTGAACCGAACCTAAATGTGATTTTAGCGTACCGTTACACCCCTACTTGCTAGTATGATCGACTGACTTTAGAAAACCCCTCATAATGAAAGAGGTCAACAATGGCACTAACTTACTAACTTTGAAATCTGTGCCATTTATTTTAAATACTGATAACTAAATATTGATAGTTTTTTTTTTAAAGCTACTTAATGCCCAGTGTTTCCTCTACCATTAAACAAGCAGGGTGCCTCGCCCTGTCAACAGAACTGACCACCCTGCCCAACAAACGAACCCCCTCCCCACCACTGACAATGACGTAGCACTAAGCTAGCGGTGCGCAATATAGGTGCGCTAGCTAAAAAGCTAGAAGTAGTGCTCTACTTCTCTCATGCTGAGCTCCACCGTCCAACGCCCACCCTGTACTGAACGCTAGCGGCAGGCAATAGACGCGCGAGCTAAGACGCTACAGAAGTAGCGCTCCGCTTCTGTCACGCATCCTACAACCCTGTATTCTTTCAGCTGCTCTCTTCTTCAGGGGTCGCCTCAGCGAACTAACTCACACGAAGACTTGGCAATTGATTTTAAGGATGACCTTCCTGATGCAACCACACATGCGCGTAGCCAGGGGTGGTTCGCTGGGTTCGAACGAACCGCCCACTTTGCCTATGAAGTCCCATCTAGTCATTCTATGAGGGGCGGTTCGTTTATAATAAATGTGGAGCTTAAAATATACGCACGTCCTGGTAGCTCACTGGGAACGCATTGAGCCGTTAGCTGCTCCTAACCTTATCTAGACCTCGTGGGTTCGATTCCCACAAGGTATGACTTTTTTTTTTTTTAGATTATTTATTCATTCCAGATTAAAAAAACACAAGAAAACTATTTACAAAACAACAAGAAATAAAACAATACATGAAATGAAAGGAAGCAGAAGAAGAAAATAATCTTTATCTGCCCCTTCTCAAACTAATTTTTTTTTCAAACACTCTTTTATTGGATAAAAAAAGTAGAATGTGTTAACAGGCATATTAACTCCTTTTTTTAATCCAATAAAAGACAAACGTAAAATTAGTTGTTTGAATCGAGTGTTTGGAAAAAAAAAATTAGTTTGAGAAGGGGCAGATTATATAATAAGATTATTTTCTTCTTCTGCTTCCTTTCATTTCATGTATTGCTTTATTTCTTGTTGTTTTGTAAATAGTTTTCTTGTGTTTTTTAAATCTGGAATGAATAAAAATAAATAAAAAAAATCCTTGTCCCATGTGGGAATTGAACCCATAAGGTTCGGAACGGAGAGCCAACGCTTTTCTCACTGAGCTATCGAGGCATGCTCGTCTGACAAGGTCCAGATTTATTTTAAACGAACCGCCCCTCATGAAATTCTGGCTGCGCCTCTGCCACAGACCACCGAGCTACCACAGCCTTCTGTGTGGAGCAGAGAGCTGCTGTCTAGAATGCCCAGGGGAGTTGTCGACTGGGGGGATGGGGGGGTAAAAGGACAGTTCGGTAGGCAGCGCACTCAGTTCAGTTGACAGGGCGGGGCACCCTCCTTGTATATAACGGTAGGAGAAACAATGGGGTTAAAGACCTTGCTCAAAGGCTCAGAGAAAGGCAAATGAGGGTGGAGACAGGTGTGAGTGTTTCACCTTTTCCACCCACATTTTGTTTTGACCTAGGTTGACTGACAGAAGAGAAATCCTCCCCCCATCTGTATCAACTAGCTCAGTTATCAGCGCGTCCCAAGCACCAATGCAAAAAAATACATTTATCAAAAAAAAATTATTTGCTTAAATTTGCACGTGCTATAAAATAACTTGAAGTACATTAAGAGAAATGTAAAACAAAATGTGAACAGCGTAAACTATGAACATTTAATAATAATAATAATAATAATAATAATGTCTTTGTCTGTCATCTGTGTATGGTTCCCATACACAGACGAAATTCGTCTCTGCATTTAACCCAACCACCACCAGGTGGTGCAGTGAGCAGCCAGAAAGCGCTCGGGGAGCTGGAGAATTAATACCTTTCACTTCCTCCAGTGCAATCCACAACCACCCCATTGTGTAGCACAAATGATGTACTGGACAGGATGTTCTGTAGAAGGGCTGTGGCAGGGGTGAATACGGGACAAGTCCAATGAGAAGTAGAAATCTCTCTACTCCATATTTTAATATTTTGTCTCGCCCACTATCTGCTGTGAGAGGCTCCAACCTCCCGCAACACTGAACAAGATGAAGCAACTACAGAAAATGAATAAATAAATGATAGAGTATGTGGCATCTTCTCTAAATGATGAACAGTAGCTCGGTGCAGAACTCTGCTGCAAAGACACGTCAGTATCATAGGTTCCCTTGAGCAACAAACTCGATCACAGTCAGAATACATCAGTTAAACAACCAAGAACATCTGGAAGAAACAATACAGAAAGCAGAATCACCGGTGAATACTGCAACGACATTACGACTGCTGATGAAGACATTTTTCAAAATTCTCCGTTTCTGTCATCATACCAACACTTTCAGTGTGCTTCAGCGTCTCAGACACTATCAGATCAAGTTTGACATCAACAGTGAAGATCTATCTGATAAACCACATATTACTTCAGAGTGTAAATGCACTGTAGCTACAGATAGAAAACCCTACCATCTACTGCGGTCTAAGCAGCCCCTTGCACTACCAACAAGAATTGTACCGTAAGTGTCTGACAAACTGTGGAGTTTCTCTTATCAAGACACTCAAAGCTCTTTACACTACAATCTGTAACCTCATTTACCCATTCATACAGCACTCTACTAGATCTCTACAGATAATAATCAGAGCTTTATCATTCATACACTGATGGAACACGCATCGGAGGTAATGAGGGGTTCAGTGTCTTGCCCAAAGACACTTCGGCATGTGACTGCTGGTGGAACCAAACCCCAAACTCTTGCATTGGAAAACAACTGCTCTAACCACTCAGCCACAAACGATGCATAGTTGCTTTCAATTAGCATCACAACAAACGCACCTGTTGCTATTCTGTGAGCCAGGACAAGGTAGATAAATAAAACTATGAACAACAATTTGTTTACACCATCTTGTTAGAAGTACACACTTTAGGTTTACTTTGATTGCACACTGAAGCTACTAGGACAATAAACTACCTGCAGCAGAAATAACAGTTCATCTTAAAATGATTGTAACTTTTAAATTGTTTAACACCATTTGGTTCATTTTATTGTTTTATAATTATTGCCTTGTTGTTTTCTATTGGTTCTTTATTATTTTACTGTACCAGTCAAGGTTTTATTTTTTTGTTCAAACGCTAGTTGTTTACTTTACAAAAATTCTGTCTGTTTGGACCCCCAAAGTACAGTGTCCAGGGTCCCTAAAACAGCGAGCTACAGGAGCAACAAGTCATTCTGGGACCAGAATAAAGAAAAGCATCTTTCATCAGGTGCTGGGGTAGCCTGGTTGTAACCAGACCCTGTCCTTCACTTCGCTTCAGACAAGGGTCTGGCATCTCTGCCATAGACAACGATTTCTCCTGGAGATTTTTGAATGGACCAATCAGAGAACAGGAGGCAGAGTTTTGTTAGTTTAGTCTGGTGAGGTCCAGGCTATTCAGATAAATTGCTCAGAAACCACTCGGTGGATATTTTTTCTGCCACCAGTGTGTAATTATATGTCTTTAATTTACTGACTGTTGGCCTAGATGAAACATTTGAGATAAAATTCGATTTTTTATCATTTATTTTCGTAGCGCACCCGAGGCTGTTTGGAAAATATCAAACCGAAACTATTTAATATCCAGCAGATTTGACCATTTCGTGAATTGATTTAGGAACTGTTAAGCTCAGGAACACTTCTGATATAACGTCAGCGGTGAAATATATTTTTTCTCAGCAGAGAAATAATAGTTTTTTACCTTGTTTTGATGAAAATTCGTTCGTGGCGGCAGCCATTTTGAATGACGACGTCAGTCGACATCGTTCAAAACTCCGCCTTCTGCTCTCTGATTGCTCAGGAACACTTCTGATATAACGTCAGCTATGAAATATATTTTTTCTCAGCAGAGAAATAATAGTTTTTTACCTTGTTTTATTGAAAATTCCTTCGTGGCGGCAGCCATTTTGAATGACGACGTCAGTCGACGTCGTTCAAAACTCCGCCTTCTGCTCTCTGATTGGTCCGGTCAAAAATCGGCCGGAGAAATCGGTTGTCTATGGGAGGAATCCCAGACTGTGCAGTGAAGGGAAATGAGAATTGAGCGGAGCTGTGCAGGAAGGCGAGGGCCAGGCTAGTGCTGGGGTGGAGTTAGAAATGTCAATGCTCAACTAAAACCACAACATCTTGCTTTAGTAAAGCTTTTAGTTTAGCTAATTCAAGAGCAAATTGCTTGAAAGATTTTTCAACCTGAAGTTAAATCCTCAGTACAAGAACACTATAATATGGTTAAAAATTTTTTTTAAAATACACACCTTTTCAGCAAGACAAATTTGATTGTTTTCCAAATATATATTGTAATTTATACAAACCCATGTCGGATATTATTCAACAAAATCAAACAAAAGACAGTAATATCCAATAATCACCATTGTAAAAATTTTAAAAGTTCAACCAGAGTTGAACAAATACCCGGTACCGTAATCTATTCAGCATCTGTGCTCTAATTTGAAACCAGTTTTTCTTGAAATCTAAAAAACTACTGATTATGGTCTTGTGGAGGCCTAGTCATTTTCTTACAAATACTTTATACTAAAACAACTTAAATCTAGGAAGAAAAGCCTAAATATTGTGGATATTGGTTTACCATGTAGAGCAGTGCTTTTGTTTGTACCGTACAAGATAGAAAACCTAAAATTACACAAATGGAAAACTTCTGCATAAAGCTGCATTTGTAAATTTGTTGAGTTTACATGCTCAGTCCTTTGCAAAGTATTCTTGCACATCTTTAGGAAAATAAGAAAATGCACAATAGCCATAAGAAAATAAAATCTTGTAAAATGCGTTAGCAGACTGTTATGTGCACGTGACTTTTGAAACAAATGTAGCAGAAACATCTGACAAAATTTGCTGCAAACTCAGTTTGTGCAACAATAAAAACTCCCAGCATACTGGCAACTCACATTACAAACACCACACAACTACTGTTCTTACAAGTCTGACCACAACACAATTTTCCAGCAAACACAATAAAGTACCGTTCTCCTAGAGTTATACTTTAACTGTGTTTGTATTTTGTTGTATATAAACCATTAACACAGGCTATTCAACAAAACTGCTCAGGGGGCTACAGTTTCTGAAAGTGAGCCGCTCAGGGGCCGGACATTCAGCAATTAAACTCATCATGAAAATAAACCAAGTATTACAATGATCTGTTACCTTTTTAATTTGTTTATTTTATTGCATTGAATCATAAATGCGATAAACAGAACCCAAACCCAGACACACTCACCCCCGCCCCCAATTTAATTTTTTTAATGAACTCATTGGTGGGCCAGACTGAAGTCAGCCATGGGCCAGAAATGGCCCACGGGCTGCCAGTTAATAGCCCTGCGTTAACATTTTACACTTCAAAGAATGTTAATTCTTATACCTTTAAAGATAACTACACCAATAACACTCACAATATTTAAATATACACAATACTGACAAACGCACTGTATGTACACCGGTTTAAGGTTTACCTGGTTCTTTTTGTTTCGTCTTCGTCGGACCAAGGTCTTGTAGTTTTGGTTCTTTTTGGTCAAGTAGTAGAACAGGACGCAATCAGAAACACACTGAAAGAGAAATGACATATGCAAGCATTTGCATGCATTTTAATATTCATTATCATCTAGATGGGTCACTTAAAGCTTTATTTATACACAATTTACAAGCAATATTATGAATTCCTAGTTTTCTCATTTAGTTTTTCTTTACTTTACACATTCATCATTTCTGCAATAAGTAAATAAATAATAAATAAATAATGTCTTTTCCTGTCATCTGCGTATGTTTCCCATACACAGACGAAATTCGTCTCTGCATTTAACCCAACCACCTACCAGGTGGTGCAGTGAGCAGCCCGAAAGCGCCCGGGGAGCTGGAGAAATAGGTGTGCACTCATAGACACCCCAAGGTGGGTAGTGGCCGGGGCGCGAACCCGCGTCCTTCGGGTCCCAAGTCAAAAGCCCTGCCACTAGATAAGTAACCAGATGTATCTGAACAAAATAAGTTGCTCTAAAAATTTACTAAATCTTAAATAACGTATTTTTCACTGTATAAGTCACAGCTTTTTGTACAAATTAGCATGCCCTGCAACTTTTACAGTGAAGCGATTTATTTATGTTTTATTGCCATATGTATAACCCCAGTGGCGGATCTACCATGAAGGCAAATGGGGCCGTTGCCTGGGAACCCCAATCAGCAGGGGCCTCCAATCAGCAGGGGCCCCAGCCAGTCACCTACATCCCTAACATTGCTCCTGCTTGTTAATGTACGTTTAACATAAAAATAATTATAGTTACGATGAAAACGATCATTAAAAACGCAATACAAAAAACGGTCGAGTTCTGTACCCCACTACTAAAAATGGACTATTCCGTCATGCGTCATGACATCACCCACTAATCCAGGAAGTGCTGTATGCTGCTTGAGTGAGAACGAAGCCAAGTACAGAGGAGACGGAGAAAAGATGAAGCGAACGAGAAAATACGAAAGCGGAGCTGAAAAACGTAAAAAGCGTCAAAAAACAATAACGTATGTTTCTTCACTACCGAAAGTGACAAACTTTTTTCATGGGTCTAATTCTAAAACTTCAACTGCTAATGACGGGCGGCCCATTGAAAGTGTGGCGGAACCGGACATCAGGATCCAGGAAGAAGTTAATGGCGCCGAGGCAGTGATTCAAGACGAAGATAAAGACGAGGATTCACAATATGAGGTTGAGTTTTAGAAATTATTTTGTAGGTTGGGTAAAAGAAATCCTAACAGTAATCAGCTGAGACAACCACTATTTTCATGTTTTCTTTCTGTATCAAAATATTAAAAGATATTCGACCTAAATCTTCTGACTTAAAAAGGAGAGAGGGGATTTTATATTTTACCTACTTTAGCTCTCTGCCCTGCTTGCTTAGTATACAGTATTATTAAATTATTCGGACTTTACATTGAATAGAATAGATCTAAAATATTCCACAGTTATCTATTAATTTTTTTTCTCAACCATTTTACAAAATATTTGACTGTTAAAACTTCATCAGACTATCATTGTTTTGTTATTTGGTCCATAGTCCCTCCATTAAATACATTATAAAGCACAACTTATAGCTTTCAGAGTAATGCAAAAATGTGTTTTTTAATAATGACTGGTTTGCTTTGGACAGAAATGCCACTGTTAGTTTAAAACAACAGAATCAAAAGGCTAGGATTGCTAAATTAAAATGTTATCTAAAATGTAAAAATTGATATAAATGAAAAGTGACATTCCCTGATGCATGCTCAATAATCCAGGTGGAAAAATCTGTGACATTATTTGAGTCATTTAGTTTACA
Organism: Garcialebias charrua; assembly: GCA_038048925.1. Classification (NCBI taxonomy): domain Eukaryota; kingdom Metazoa; phylum Chordata; class Actinopteri; order Cyprinodontiformes; family Rivulidae; genus Garcialebias; species Garcialebias charrua. The sequence continues at coordinate 21,919 of JBBPBX010019865.1, read as the reverse complement.
GTCTGTGTAAGTTTTAAGGTTTAAAAAGAAGTCAAAACTTTCAGTCTTAATTATGGAAACTTGGATAAATGAGAGCCTTCACATGTGTTAAATGTAATAATGTCTTATTTTTTCTTTTATTTCCTCCAACACTAACATATTTGTTGTTTTTTTCAGATGCAGTCTTTAAACATGCATCATTAAAGACCAGAAACAAGACAGAAGACAACTTTCATAGAAGTCCAGCTGAATAATCAAGGTAATTCATGATCACTTAATGCTGTAAAAAGTGTCTCATGCCTGGACATCTTGCTGTTCATATCGAGCCAGTGTGTGAATTCATCTCAAAGTACCACATCTCAACTACACACACTCACTTTTTCACATTGATCTAACAACTGTTCCCTGTTACAGAATATGTAATATAACGTTAAAAGAATTAAAGTTGTGAAAATCTTCTAATTTAGGAAAATATATTTCTACTGTATTGCTCACATCTACCCTCTCTATTCGTTTGTGTTTATTTAGTGTTGTTGAATTTTGGTGTAAGACTTGATTTAGAGCCTTTTATTGCAATAATAAAACATGTTTTGCAAAAAGACTTTAAAGGATAGTTGTACCTTATTAAAGTAGAGAAAAAAACTGTTGTTTTTATTGTCTAGTTCCCAGTATTAGACTATGAACATGAAAATCTTTGACCTTCAGGGCAGGGCCTAATGGTACATTTAGGCTGACTTGGGGGAGGGCCCCTTTACAAAGGTTTGCCTGGGGCCCAAAAATGTCTAAGTCCGCCACTGTATAACCCAATATTTGGCTGAGACCTGACGATTTCATTCATTCTGACATGGAAAATATTGAACACTACCATTTTCAGCCTCTAGAGGGCCCTCAATTAATATGGCAACCCAAGTTTCTCATTAATAGGTAAAAGTGGCTTGAGACACTTGGCTTGCCATACCAAGCCACCTTCGTCTCGCTCCGGAACTCCTGGAGCAAATGTCAAATCAGCTGCATTTCGCCACGCTGCACAGTTGAAATGCAGGTGATTTGACCATTAAATTGCATTTATTAAGGAAAAGTTCAACTGAGACACACCTTTCCTGTAATGTCGAACAAACAAACAATTGTTTTTAAGGTACGGTAGTTTTCTTGTTAAATTTCAAAGAAATGCACAGTGAGTCCTAGAGCTATCATTTCTAACCCGAGCCCTAAGCCCAGCCCCACCCGACCCGAATTTGGGGCGGGCCGGGCCATGATAATGTGCTGGATGGGAGGGCCGGGTTGGTGTCAGGCTTTTAATTGGGCCAGGATCAGCCAGGAATCACGATCCAATTATATGATGACATGGCCTGCCATACTATTACCAGCTGCATACGGTCTTGTTAGGCTGATTGGTGACTCTAAATTGACCCTAGGTGTGAGTGTGAGAGTGGATGGTTGTTTGGTGTGAGTGAGACAGGTCCCTCTTGTAAATGAGTCCCCGTGACTCAACGAGGCTAGCCTGTATAAATAAAGGTTGAATGAATTGAATGAATACGGTCATTTCACCACGAGCTGACCGGCCTTGAAAGAGGTAAAAAGTTCAGTTCAGCTTCAGATAGGACTGTACTGCCAGGCAGCGATCCATCGTCCAAATGGAGTTCATTCAGCCGCTGCACTCAGCAGACGTGCGCAGCCGACAACCCAAACAGGTGAGATCACAAAGCAGACGTGTCAGAGAGCTAGGTGAAGCTAACACCCTACCCACGTCAAAAACTCCAGCCAGAGCTGTCCGCGTGTCGGAGTCATTCAGAAGAATGCAGGCAGAAACAGGGTTTAGATGCTCTTTTACGGCCATGAAAGGACAAACACCCCCTCAGCTCAGATCTTCTGCCCCATTCATAAGGACGCATATTTAATTGGATTTATGATAACTGGTTCCTGCTTTTTGGATTCGGCTGGTTCCTCGTCTATCAACACACAAGGAAGACGACGGCGGCAAATCTGGACCTGGTCTGGCTGCCTGTCTTACATGATGGCTTGGTTCATGTCTCGAGAATCCAGACTATTGGCTGAATGGATTAGATCTTGGGGATTTTTTCTCAGGCACGTTCCATTGGTATGGTCATTTTAATTTGGGCATTTCGGAAGCAAGTGGACCAACACAGACTGAAGGTAGATGTCATTAAAGTTCTGCCTGTCCCCATAACAAATCGTGTTTATCTGAAATTTGGCTCACTGACTGGCCTTGACAGGCCGTCTTATCTCAACACGCCTGTAGAAGTCTTGTAAAACTGACGCTCTCACCCTCCCAAACCTTCTACTGAAGAATTCCAAAGACTTTTCTGAGGAGCCCAGCTGAATAAACATTCTATCATCATTTCAGGACTCTGGATTCAGCCAACACCCCTACCCCCACCCCCAATGAGTGTGCACAGATCTCCCCAGAGGGAACTACTGTATACAGACTGGATTCCAAAAAAAGTTGGGACACTAAACCAATTGTGAATAAAAACTGAATGCAATGATGTGGAGATGGCAAATGTCAATATTTTATTCGTAATAGAACATAGATGACAGATCAAAAGTTTAATCTGAGTAAATGTAACATTTCAAAGGAAAAATATGTTGATTTAAAATTACACAGTGTCAACAAATCCCTAAAAAGTTGGGACAAGTAGCAATAAGTCAGAGAATCTTTATTGTCATTTGCACCGCATGTGGTACATGTGATGAAATGAGAT